>ONZA01009583.1:9926-22496 GCA_900322205.1 Kewa caespitosa
CTGAGAAGACGCCACGTGGACATGCCTTCCCTGGGCCTAGCATGGAAATGGGCCTATATGGGCCGCCAATCTGCCTTGGGCATATGCGGAGCATATGCCTTTCTTCTTGTTCCAGGAGCTTCCGTGAACGCCGCTTCACCAAGGGTGGTCCTCTCCCGGCGCCGAACGGGCCTCGTCGGCCACACATACCCTTCGTTCCTCTCCAAGCACACCTCTCATCAAAGGAAGGAAGAGAGGCAGTTCAGACCGCTCCTTGGGATGCTCCTCGTCCCGTCCCCGAAGGAAGGAGGCCGAGGGCCATGCGCCGAAACCCCCAAGGTAGAGGGATAGGTCGCAGTACGATCATCGCTGCAGAGGCCCACCGAGGGACATCACCTCAGGGGGACGAATGGGCCGAGAAGGAGGGCCCATTCAGAAATGGTGAAGGCGGTTTGGAGAAGGGGTACATGGGCTTAGAAAGGAGCCCAGACCAAATCCATCTAAACAGGGTCTATGGGCTTGGAAGGGAGCCCAAAACGAATTCATCCAAACATTTGCCCTCGTATTGGACAGGGTCTCATGCTTCAACGATGGGGGCTGACCGATACGAAGTACATGACTGGATGAAGGGTATGCCCCCGTCTAAAGAGCGCATCCATCCGTCCTCTACTATTTTGGAGATGTCGCTTCAGACGGGCCGCTTGGAGGACAGTCGACATGTGATGGTCCGCGGATCTCGTCTCATCGCGTCTTTCGGGCGGTGCTTTGCCCAAAGGGCACGGCCCTTTTCTTTTAAGCTACTTGGCCTCTATAAATATAAGGCCTTTCACTACATTTCAATTCATTTGCTCATCTTTTCATTTTTTGAGTTTTAGAGAGTGAAAACCCCTAGAGAGAGAAACTCTCCTTCATCCGAGCTCAAGGCCGAGACTTCACCGGTGCCACTGTTGCACCGCCCTTCTCTCAGGTACATTCATTTCCTCTTGTAAATATGTATCTTAATGATTTTGAATGGGATCCCATCCTCGGGGCCTTCGTCGAGGTGACCCCCGAGTCCCACCTAGTGTGCCTGAGGGAGGCGGCGTAATCGCTCCGCCTCCTAGCCGGGGGTGAGGCCCCTCGTCCGGGGGAATCCAACCCCAGGGGAGCACCCCTTCGGGCCCAGGACCGCCTTGGCCGGGAGCTCGATTTGAGTGAACTCTGTGAAACAGGGGGACCCTCGTCGCTCGGCCGAGAGGAGGGAGCTGACCTTTCGTCGGGTACGCGATCCCCTCACCCCGAGGACGTTAGTAATATGCCGTCGGAGAGAAACACCGACGCTATAGGTAAAGATACCAATAACAAAAATAACAATTGTGCCTCAGCTCCGGCGAGCTCGGCGGTACCGGTGCAGGCTCGGCGCGTTCGTAGGGAGATTGTGGCTAGAAGGATGGCCCGAACTAAGCAGACCGCTCGCAGAGCGCCCTACAAGGTCAACGACGAGACCTATCCACCGTACACCGAGGCCGGCAAGTCGAGGCAGTCCAGAAGAAATGGGCGTGTTCGGGACAAAAGTTCCGAGCCGGTTCCGTTTGTTGGTAAGCGGTCTTTACATTTTCTTTTATTTTGCCCCGGTTCCAGCTGGCTCGACGCGGTCACTGTAGCTTGCTTCCCTCCATACACCATCCTATCGGGCATGGTCGCGGCCATGAGGAAGAGGAGGCCGAAGAGGACGGAGGAGGAGAGAGAGACCTCGACTTCGGACCCAAGTACCATACCCAGCGGCTCGATAATTTCCGACAACGAGAGGAGGTCGTACTGGTCGTGGGTTGGGAGCCCCGAGAGGTCGAACTTGATAGTGTCGGAGGAGGGGTCAATGGTCGACCCTCCTGAGGGCGCTCTTGCTTTCAATAAACTTTCGGGGGAATTCAGCTTTCGATTGCCCCTTCACCCTTTCGACCTTTCTTTGCTGAGGGCCTTCGGCGTTGCCCCGGCTCAGCTTGTCCCCAACACTTGGGGACACATCATTCCTTTTATCATTTTTTGCAACGTGCATAAGATCATGCCCACCCTCGGCGTTTGGTCTCTCGTGACCAACGGTCCCAGACCGCACCCGAGGGTGAAGTCCTTGTTTTACTTTGAGCCGAGACCCGAGTACATTTTCGGCCCGGTGATGCCGTCCAAGAACGAGGGCTGGATATCCAAGTACTATTACGTTGGGGCCCATGAGGACAGTTTCTTGGACGATATTCCCCGGTGGAACTACTCTCCGGGGCCGGCTTCTTTCGGCGTACCTTCGGTGGATGATTAGGTTGCTCTGGAGCTCTTCGTCTACGAAGAGAGGCTTCGAAAGGCGGGCACGAATATTTGGGTGATGTTCCCTCTGCGGTGGTTACCCGAGAGGAAGTGGTTCGAGGAGGAGGAGTTCTTGGCGTTCCATGGGGTCAGCGACGCCCCATGGACCGGGGTATTCTTCCTTTGTTTTGCTTTTGATGTAATCTACGTTTTGTCGTTGTTTGTTGACGTTCCTTGTTTTGGTGTTGGCAAACGAAGCTCGTGATTCGCTGATGTCCAACACGGGGATTCCGGACAAGACAGGAATCTCCTCGCAGGAAGACTTCCGTGCTAGGATCGTGGCAGAAAGTCGGCTCGTCTTGGCTGAGTCGAGGGAGGTGAGTCACGCACTTGTCATTTTCTTATTGTTTGTAATGTAGCGTTTCTCACCTTTTTATCCTTTTCCTTTGCAGAGGTCTGTTGCAGAGAAGAAAGGCGTTGGGACGAAGTGGAAGAGGGAGATGGCTGCTTCCTTGTCATCTCCCCTGAGGGAGGGACCTTCGGTGTCTAAAATTACGAAGAAGGCGGGTATTGGAAAAGCCTTGAAGGATGTGGTGGAAATCTTCTCGGATAGGAGTCCCAGGAGGGACATCCCGACGGCCATCGTGATGGGGCTAGCTGCGCCAAACCGCTCATCCGTTCCTACCAAGGACAAGGGGAAGGAAGCCTTCGCCGTTCATTCTCCCCCTCCTTCACCCGTCATGGAGGTTCAGCCGAGGGGCAGCCTCTCACCGAGGGGCTTCCTCCCCCGCTACCTCTCTCGTGCTCCTGAAGAGAGGAAGAAGGTGGCCGCTTCTTTTCTTGAGAGGGCCATGACTGAGGAGGATGAGAAGCTTCTGGAGGACCGCCCCGGCATTGCCCGGAGCATGGCCTATCGTCTAGCTGCTAAGGTATATTTCACGTTAGTTGTTGCTTTCGAATTCTCTCCGTCTTCTTGGCTAACTTTGTTTTTCCCTTTGCGTAGGCGGTGATCCTTTCTCGCTATTGTGTGAAGATGGCGTCACGGGAGGCGTCGTCCCGCGATGCTGAGAGGGAGCATGATGAGGTCGTTTCGGCCTAGGCTGGGGCGAGAACGCAAGGAGGGAAGCCGAGAAGGAGAAGGAACGAGTGACCCGGCACTACGACTCTCTGGAGAAGGAGAAGGTTGAGGTCGATGCTAAGTTGGCTGCCGCTGAGGCCGAGATAGCTGCGGTTGGGGCTGAGCTCGTCGGGGAGAGGGAGAAGGTCGGGTCCCTTACGGCCGAGCTCGCCAATGAGAAGGAGGAGAAGGAGGTGGCGAAGGCCACCTGCAAGTCCTTGGAGGACGAGGTGGTCGCCTCCGAGAGGACATTCCTGACCAGCATCAGGGAGCCTTTCATGGCCATCGTCGACTCTGAAGAGGGATTCTTGGCCTTGTTGGCGAGGCGCATCTTGATGCTCATGTTCCATGCGGGAGAAGATACATCGACGACCGAGGGGGCTTATGCTGAGGAGCTGAGGTGGAAGCCACAAAATTAATATCGTAAGAGCTCGCTCGCCGATCTCTCGGACTTCAACACCGACTTCTTGGATGCCATCGGGGATCACCTTGGTTCTCACGCTGAGGGTGCTTTTGGTGAGGACAAAGGTCAAGATGGAGGTGAGGACTCGTCTCCTCAGGGGGACACTGCCGAGGGTGTTTCTTAGGCCCGTGATAGTGGTGTCGTTGATGCTTCTTCCCCCTCACCCCTTCGTCTGTGTAGCTTTTGTTCTTGCCTTGTAATGACTCTTGGACATGTATATTTTGCAATGGATGTTGTTTTTTTTTGGCCGTACAATGTTTCTTTCTTGTGTTAGCCCCGGCCTTGGTCGAGTGATCTCTATTGGATGTGACGATGGCCAGAGGTTTTTGTCGAAAGGGCGGACGGGAGGTGATCGTCCTCCGTCCGCTACCAACATCTTTCACCTATCTCCTACCCCCACTCGAGCATGGCAGGATGTTGGCGACGAAGAGATTTAGACGAGGGGTGGGCCTTCATCTTGCGCTGTGCACTTATAGTAGTGCTAGGGTGGGATCTTTGCTTTCCTTACTTAGAAATTTTCTGGTGCAATTTGATGAGGCTCGCCGGTCGAAATCTTTGTAAAAGACTTTGATGAAATGTAATAGATTTTAGTGATGATATGCCCCCTAGGACGGGGTTTCATCTTTTTTTCTTTACTTCATTTCGACTTCTTGCCTTTCATCCAGCTTTGCGTGTTATGAATGTCGTCCGAAGTCCTTTGTCCTCCGCTCCCACGGGGAAGGGGTCTCGTCTATTTGCGACAAGGAACAAGTTCAATTTCCCCCATGACGGGGCCCTCGTCTATCGGAGTCTTTCAAAGGAAAGAATTTTGCATGGCAAAATATAGACGAGAAGGTGTAAGAGCCGAAAACAAATCCATTCCTGGCTTCTTAAGGGAGACAACCTCCGCGGGCTGAATGCCTCGCAAGAAAAGCTGTTTAAGGGAGCCAATCTCTGGGCTGAATGCCTCGCAAGAAAAGCTGTTTAAGGGAGCCAATCTCCGGGCTGAATGCCTTGCAAGAAAAGCTGTTTAAGGGAGCCAATCTCTGCGGGCTGAATGACTCGCAAGAAAAGCTGTTTGAGGGAGCCAACCTCCGCGGGCTGAATGCCTCGCAAGAAAAGCTGTTTAAGGGAGCCAACCTCCGCGGGCTGAATGCCTCGCAAGACAAGCTGTTTAAGGGAGCCAACCTCCGTGGGCTGAATGCCTCGCAAGAAAAGCTGTTTAAGGGAGCAAAGCTGTTTAAGGGAGCCAACCTCTGCGGGCTGAATGCCTCACAAGAAAAGCTGTTTAAGGGAGCCAACCTCCGCGGGCTGAATGCCTCGCAAGAAAAAATAGGGCTGTTTAGGGGAACCTACCCCTCTCGGCTGAAAGGCTCGAGGAATGGATAAGAGGCTTTTTAGGGGTGCCTACCCTGTTATCTAGAAAAAAACTCAAAGAATCAAAAAGGCTTTTGAAGGGGGCCTACCCTGTCATCTAGGGAAGTTCTAGGAAAAAAGGGCTTTTGAAGGGGGCCTACCCTGATGAGGCTCTACGACGAGACTACGTCTTACACAAAATACTTCCGGAGATTGTTGATGTTCCGAGGCCTGCCTATCTTCCTTCCCTCCAGGGTTTTCAGTCGATAAGTCTTTGAATTTATGACTTCCGTGACCCTGTAGGGCCCTTCCCATTTGGGCGTCATCTTCCCTTCTTCGTTTTGCCTTCCCATGGATTCCATGGTTCGCAAGACAAGATCCCCCATGTTGAGCTTTCTCGCTTTCACTCTTCGGTTAAAGGCCCTCTTCATCCTTTGCTTATTCATTTCGGCCCTCAATAGTGAGTTTCCTCGTATCTCTGGGAGGAGGTCGAGGTCATGCTTCCTCCTTTTGACGTTCGTCTCAAGGTCGAAGTTTTCGACCCTCGAACTCTTGTTGGCCAGCTCTAGCGGGAGTACCGCTTCGGACCCATAGATGAGGTTGAAGGGCGTTTCTCCCGTGATGGCCTTCTTCGTAGTTCTTGACGCCCACAGGACTTCTGTTAGCATGTCGGCCCATAGCCCTTTGGCTATGTCAAGCTTAATCTTGATGCCATTCACCAGGATTTTGTTGCTTGATTCCACTTGACCATTCGTTTGGGGCCTTGCTACAGCTGTGAAGTTTGCCTTCACTCCATACTCTTCCAGCCAATCAATGAGTTTCGGCGTGTCGAACTGTCAACCATTGTCGAAGATGATGCTGCGAGGGGTGCCGAAGCGCGTGAGGATGTTCTCCAGGATGAACTTCTCTACATCAGCAACGGTTATGTTTTTGACCGCCCTCGCTTCGATCCACTTGGTGAAGTAGTCGACGGCGACGATGGCGTACTTCAGCTGTCCTGGTGCCTGCGGGAAAGGGCCTACTATGTCCATACCCCATAGGTGAAAGGGCATTGGAGATAGGATCGGCATCAACTCGGCGGAAGGGAGCTTCGGGACTGGCGCGAAGACTTGGCATTTTTCGCAACTCTTGATCATCTCGGCTGTGTCGCTCTTCAGAGTGGGCCAGTAGAAATCCAGCCTTAGGATTTTGTGGGCCACGGCCCTTCCTCCTTGGTGAGCGCCGCAAATGCCAACATAGGCTTCTCGGATGATTTCCTTCCCTTGCGTCCTTGAGACGCATTTCAGTAGCGGATGGCTTAGGCCTCTCTTGTACAAAGTACCATATCTGAGCTGGAACCATTTAGCTCTAGCTTGGACTTTCTTGGCTTCTTTCTCATCGTCGGGGAGCTTCCCTTCCCCCAGCCAGGCCATCAATGGCTCCATCCATTCGTCTCATCGGTCGAGAAGGAAGACTTTGGTGTCTGCCTCGATGCTCCTCTTCTCCTTCTCTTCCCAAAAGATATTAAGGGAGACTCCTTCGACTGATGAACTGCTAGCCGAGCCAGTGCGTCGGCATGGTGGTTCTCCGACCTCAGGATGTGCTCTACTGTCACTTCTTCGAAGCGCTTGATCATCTCCCGGACCTTTCCACCTTCATCCCTTCTCCCTTGGCCTCGTAGTCTCCGGAGATCTGTGAGACGACGAGCTGGGAGTCCATCCTCACTTTGAGCTTTTTCGCCCCGGCGGATTGGGCCATCTCCATTCCGGCGATGAGGGCTTCGTACTCCGCTTCGTTGTTGGACGCTTGGAAACCTAATCTCATTGCGTACTCGAAGGTATCCCCCTCTACCAACGTGATGACGTGTCTGCCCCACTTGTGCTCTTGCACGACGAGCCATCCACACCCATCAACCAGGACTCGGTCCAGTAACTTGGCGTCTTCTCTGAAGGTGTCAGCTCAGCCAAGAAGTAAGCGAGAGCCTAGCTCCTGACCGCCCTCCTGGGCTCGTATGAAATTTCGTAGTCGGTGAGCTCTTGAGCCCACACTTATGCTCTTCTAAATGACTCCAACTTACCCAGTATTTTCTTCAGAGGCTGTTTTGTTAGGATGGTTACCAGATGGCTCTGGAAGTAGGGTCTAAGTTTCCGAGAGCTGATGAGAACTCCGAGGGCGAAATTTTCTGGGGTGAAGTAGCGAATATCGGCACCATACAAGGCATGGCTGGTGAAGTAGACGGGCTCCTGCTTCCCCTCTTCTTCCCCGACGAGGACTGAGGCGACGGCCTTTTCGGAGACGGCTAGGTAGAGGAAGAGTCTCTCCCCCGGCTTTGGTGAAGCTATTTTGGGCAAGGAGCCCAAGTATAGCTTTAGCTTCTCAAAGGCTTCTTGCGCTTCATCGCTCCATTCGAACTTCGTCCCCTTCCTGAGTGCCGAGAAGAAGTGTGCGCACTTTTCGGCGGACTTGGAGAAGAACCGGTACAGGGATGCGATACACCCGGTCAGCTTTCGGACGTCTTTGATACATTTGGGTGGCTCCATGTCGATCACGGCCTTTACCTTCTCCGGGTTTGCGTCAATGCCTCTTTCACTTACCATGAAACCTAAGAATTTTCCTCCCTTCACCCCGAAGACACACTTCTTCGGGTTAAGCTTTATCTTGTTTCTCCTTAGAGTTTCGAATGTTTCTCTTAGGTCTTCTCCGTGGTCAGAAGACTTCACGCTCTTGGTTATGAGGTCATCTACATAGGCTTCGAGGTTCCTACCGATTTTCCCTCTGAAGACTTTTTGGACGAGCCTCTAGAAGGTTGCGCTGGCTTTTTTCAGGCCGAAGGGCATCATGGTGTAACAAAAGACTCTGTCATCGGTGATGAAGGCCGTTGAGCTCTGGTCCTTCTTCTTCATGAAGAATTGATGGTATCCGGAGAAAGCGTCCATGAAACTCAAGAGTCCATGTCCGGTGGTGGAGTCGACAAGCTTTTCTATCCTCGGGAGCGGGAACTGGTCCTTTGGATAGGCCTTGTTCAGGTCGGTATAGTCAACACACATTCTCCAGCTCCCGGTCACCTTCTTTACCATCCCGACGTTGGCGAGCCACTTGGGGTATCGGCATTCTCTTATGAAGCCGGCTTCAAGGAGCTTCTTCACCTCGGCCGACGCGGCTCGGCTTCGCTCTTCTCCTAGAAGTCTCTTCTTTTGCTTAACGGACTTAAGCTTGAGGTTTATTCCAAGTTTGTGTTCCATGAGAGATCTGTCGATGCCGGGCATTTCGTCTAGTCCGAAGGCAAAGACATCTTGGTACTCGCGGAGGAGCTTCGTCAGTTCCACCTTGGTGGTCTCGTCCAACTCATCACCAAGGAATGTGACTCGTTTCGGACGAGAGGGGTCCAGAATGACCTCCACCTTGCCACCCAAAGGGGTGGCTCTCTCTCTTTCTTTGATCTTTGCGTCGGCGACCTCTGGTGGGACAATGTCCACCATGAGGCACTGAACTTCTTTCCCCTTCTCTTCCTTCGTGGGAGTAACTTCCTCTATCTTTATGATGACTCAATCTGCGGGAATCTCTTTCTTCTGCTTCCTCGAGCTTTTCTCGGCGGGGGCCAAGGTGTTGGTCTCGGCGGGTGGCAGCGTTTTCTGTGGAAAGATGTTCTTGTTGTTCAAACACTGGACATAGCATGTCCGAGCTGCTTTTTGATCACCTAGGATCATCCCTACTTCCCCGTCGTCCTTGTGGAACTTCAACGTGAGTAGCATCATGGCGTTCCATTTATTTTGTTCAGCGTCGGTCTCCCGAGAAGGACGTTGTATGGGAGTGGGACGTTGATGACGAGGAACTCTAAGATGATACGTCTGGCTTCATTCTTCGGTCCTATCCTGACCGGGAGTTGAATACTACCCATCGGTAGGACTTTGTTCCCGCCGAAGCCCACCACCGGGTGAGTGCTTGGCATAACCTTATCCGAAGTGTAGCCGAGATCTATAAGGCAACTGGCTGTGATTACGTCTACTAAGCTTCCTGTGTCTATCAGGACCCTCTTTACCAACGTATTGGCAACCTTCACCTCAACGACGAGTGGGTTGTCGTGAGGGAACTGGAGGGGCCTCATGTCCGATTCATCGAAAGTCATCGGCTTCCTGAACTTGGGAACTTCCTCGATCAACATGATTTGATCGAGGGATCTGAGATGAGCTCGTCTTGCTTTGTTTGTAAGACCACCTCCTGCCGGGCCACCAGAGATGACAGCCACTTCGTAGGAGTCCGAAGAGAATCCAGAGGCCACAGGCTCGAGTGCTGCCCCCTGGCCGGGCGGGACGGTGGTCGTACCCGTGTCTTTCAGGAAGGAATATAGTTTCCCCTCCTTAGCCAATTTCTCAAGGTGTGAACCTAGCTCTTGACAGTATCTAATACTATGCCTGTGGTCTTTGTGGTATTGGGAAAAGAAGTAGTTGTTCTCCCTGCCTTCTTTCAATGGGGATTGGTTGGGTAGAAGTTTGGGATTGATTTTTGCCAAGACATCCTCTTGATTGCAATTCAAAATGCGGTTCACTGCTGGGCTCTATGACCTTTTTCTTTCGGGCTTCCCTCGCCCATTGAACCCGCTTCTACCTCCCCCTCTTCCCGGTGCTTTCTTCTTGAACTGGGGCTTCTCGACGGTCAGCGTTTCAGCCTTTCTTCTCCCATTATTTGATGGCTTCGGCTTGTCATCATGTTGCTTCTCTCGTGGGTGCCCCCTGTTCACTACGTCTCATCCGGACCTTTCCCACGCTGTGAATAGCTTGGACGAATAGGCTCGGACGAAAGGCAGGGTGAGCCTCTCCTTCTTCAACTTCATGTGTTCGAAATCCTTCAAGATTTCGCTTCCTCTGACGATGCCTTTGACGTAGGTTGTGCATGCTATCGTCTGGTCGAGATCGGTGATCTCTAGGCACTTGCCGTTGAAGCTTTTGTCGTAATCCTTGATCGGTTCCTTCTTTCCTTGACAGATGTTGAATAGATCTTCTGAGCATTTCTCGGTCTTCTCGCAAGTCATGAAGTTTTCGGTGAAGATGCGACATAGCTCGTCGAAGTTATGAATGCTGTGAGGAGGGAGACTATCTAGCCACTTGAGTGCCCGACCTTCCAGGGTTCTGACAAAGTGTCGGCAATAAGTGGCGTCGTTCCGCTCTTGCGTCATCATTGTTGCCTCGTAGGCCATTAGATGCTCTCGGGGCGAGGTCGTCCTGCTATACTTCTTCATCTTTCCGATCCGAGAGTTCAGGTTCGAGGGATAAGCCATGATCTCTTCGGTGAAAGGGACCTTCATGGTAAGGTCCGGGCTTATCTCCAATCCCCTGAAGCTCTTCGTGATGTTGTCGTAGTCCCTCGGCCCTAGGCCGGTTAAGACGTGACCCTTCTACCCCTTTAGCCTCTCGGCCTGCCTTCGTCGGATGACCTCCCTAAGGCCTTCTTTCTTAGGGCTCTCCACCTCCCCCTCGGCAGCTCTCCTCCTCTTCTTCATCGCTTTGGTGGAAGGTCGTAGGTTCGCTATGCTTCCTTTAGGCCTTCCGTGCCCCTTCGCGCTCTCCCTTGGCCTTGAGGGTTTCGACTTGCTCCTGGACTTTGATGAGGAGGAGTTGGAACCGCTCAGGCTGAAGGGGGGGTCTTCAGCACCTTGGTGGTGCGCGACTCCGAGTCGCGTTTGCTCTTCGAGCACTCATTCGTCTTCTTCGCAGCACCTCCGTCAAGGTGCTTCGTCACTCCAATATGCTGAAGGATGTTCTCCTGGAGGGTCGTGCACATCTTATGCATGTCCCCCAGGATGCTGGCCTGAAGGGCCACCAGCTCTCCCCTCATGATAGGGGGCTGGGTTATGCCTGTCCCCCCGCGGACAAGGCCGACTGGTCTTCTTCGTGGTTCGACATCGAACTCGTCTGTCTTGCTTCAGGTGTTTGTATGTGTTTTTCGTTCCTCCATCTCATGCAACCTTGGCTGGCCATTCCCCACAGACGGCGCCAAATGTTTCGGGTGATTTTGGGTACAAGGAGTGGACCCTCGAACACTCAAAGGGTAGAAAGCCTCGATTACTTCATATGAGGAGAAGGGCGACTCGCTTCCTCGGAAGAGGGGTATCTGCGCAAAGAACGCACGTGAACTACCCCCGGTGTGACACGGGGAACAGTCCTCCGACAATCAAGTCAGTAAGAAGAGTCCAAGAAGAAAGGATTTGCCCGAAGGGCAAATTGAATGTTCTTTAGGGTACTCAAATCTTCCTTGAGAAATGGGAGAGATTTGAATACTCTAGAGAGAGAAAGTGTGGAATCTCACTTTGAACCAGTTTGTTCTTTTTGTTGTTCTTTTATTCTTACCTTAAAAGAGGTGCTTGCCTCTTATTTATAGAGATTTCCCAAAGAATGTTTAGGGTTAGGACCTGTCCACTGGGAAGACGCCACGTGGACATGCCTTCCTTGGGCCTAACATGGAAATGGATCTATATGGGCCGCCAATCTGTCTTGGGTACGCGCGGGATACGTGCCTCTCTTCGTATCTTCTAGAAGCTTCCGCGAACGCCGCTTCACCAAGGGCGGTCCTCTCTCGGTGCCGAAGGGGCCTTGTCGGCTACGCATACCCTTCGTCCCTCTCCGCAGCAGACCTCTCGTCCAAGCAAGGAAGAGAGGCCATACGGACTGCTTCCCGAGGTGTCCCTCGTCCCGTCCCCAAAAGGGGGGCCGAGGGTCATACACCGAAACCCCCAAGGTAGAGGGAGGGGTCGTGGTACGGTCAACGCTGTGGAGGCCCACCGAGAGGCATTGCATCGGGGGGGACGAATGGGCCGAGAAGGAAGGCCCGTTCCGAAATGGCGAAGGCAGTGGTTGGATGGAGAAGGGATCCATGGGCTTGGAAAGGAGTCCAGACCGAACCCATCTAAAGGGGGTCCATGGGCTTGGGAAGGGACCCAGACCGAATCCACTCAAACAGTTATATACCGTCACGCGATGTGTACACGCTTCCAGACTAGTTAGTTTTATCAATGAGGTAACAGAAATATCTTTCTGAAAATATCTCATGTTTGTGCATAATTTGTCACAACTTAATTTTGAGTTAGAGATTCGGTTATCATGTACTAGTAATAACTAATTATAAAGAGAAGGAATTTTTCTTATAGTAAGTCTTATGTAAACTTAGTCTATTGTGGATCAAGGTGACTCTCACGCTTTAGAGAGGTGTCTACTTGAACAACTTTCCGTTTAGAGATGTGACTTCATCACCTATCAAATGTGACTATTACTTGGTCCATCCATAGACTAAGTCTATAGAATAATTGGTAATTTTCTTATCTTGGAGAGAATCATCGGTGCAGGGGTATGTGGTCAACCTCACTCCCATTGTGTTTATAACTTAACAATTTCATTTCACTCATTTCCCTCTCATTCTTTCTTTCTTTCTC
>ONZA01009588.1:9441-20649 GCA_900322205.1 Kewa caespitosa
AAAAAAAAAAAAAAAAAAAAAAAAAAAAAATAATAATAATAATAATAATAATAAAACCTCAATTTCTCATCATAATCCTGTGTGTATATGAGACTCTGGAAGTGGGTCAAAGATAGTAAGTTAAATATCTACCTGTGGCAGACAACAAAACCTCATCACCACCAGGATGGTCTTCCAAGAACTTGGTCACATCGTATACCTGTTTCAACAAAAATGCACCCCATTAGAACTTTGACACCTTGAAAATAGAAATATTTGATTCCCTTGACCACATATGTAATGCAATTCTGGAACATGACCATATCATTGTGCCCCAAAGACAAAAAGTTCACTTCCCTCTTCCAAACAATAACAGGTGACATAAATAAAATAAAAATGTACATTGATATGTCCACCCATCTACCCTTCGTCCATTCAAGCCTGAAAATGATCCACATTATTACAAGAATGATTTTTTGGTAATTCTTTCCTATTCTGTTTTGTTTTCTTTTGGGGTGGGGGGTCCAAACTTCGAATAGTATATCACATAAAATCTCTCGAAAGAGATGCCACTGGCTCATTGTTTCACTATCATTGCCACACCAATATGTCAACCGTCAAACACTGTAGCTCCAAAGGCAAGTAGATAATGATAGGCTGTCTAATACAGCATATAGCTCATCAAAAGAATTTTCTCTAAAACAAATGGAGAAACCAAGATTTCTTCAGATTGCAGTTGATGGTACAAATGAATAAGCTACCAAGCTGAACATATCTATTCCTACTTCAAAGGAGCTAGAAGATCTATGTTGAATAATGTGCACAAGTAACAAAAATCATCCGTTTCCGCAGAAATGGTACCATATGCATGTCTACACCAGCAAATAGTAAACGTCACATGCATAAGTAAAGACACCTAGACTTGATCTTGCAATGGTTCCTACTATAAAATGAGTACAAAGACATGGTTACTGTCCTAAGTTTTGTACCTTCACATATTGGTTGCATAGTGTCCAAGTCCCATGCAATATCCTAATAATTACTCTCATACTGGTACAACAACACTAGACACAGAACTTATAAGCTAGCATCAGATAATAACTTTCCCTTCGAATATAAAAGTCCGATCTACAATGAGAAGAACTTCCACTAACTCTACAATGAGGTTCTGCACCAAGCAGCACAATTTTCCGGTCCTAGCCTAGTTAGAAGAAAGGTAACTCTTGGTCGCATAATGCAAACTATTTTTGCAGACCTCAAATTGTGTTAATGTTCAAATCACAATCCAAGATACAACCAATTCTGTTGGAACGGAAATCGCTTGTCGTGGTAATCACAATCATAGTTCTGGCATTGCTACAAGCCATAAATTTGATAGATTTACTTCTAGCATGTATCAGTCTCATGTATGTAATTTCCTTCTATCTTACTGACTGACAGAACAATTATAAGCAAGCAAAACCAGAATGTAGTCAAACCTGCAATATTACCATGAGTTCCACATATATATTCCTATAGAATATAATCTCCTTGACAACTGACAATTGTTGAAGACACTATGTACCCTCAATGACACTTACAATTACAGATTTCCCACCCCCAGTCCCACAATCAAAAAGGTAGAATCTTTCAAGTGAAGTACTCAATCAAATGTCACTTGCATCAAAAGATCCATACTAAAGATAAAAGTTCACCAAAACAAACACCATTAATTCTCAAAAAGATTACAACTTTGGATCCAAATAATCCCAATTTTCATTCAAATGCAACAAAGATTCAGTCTTTCAAATTCAACCCAATTCAGTATATCCATGATCAACCACTAAAGAATCAACCAAACAACAATCCAAAGCACAAAACAAGTGACACCCATGATCGAAATCCAACCCAACCCACCAAACTAACAATTGCCCAATTCAAAACATGAAAAATTACACATGCACACTTAATGAATCAGATCAAAACATCAACAAAAACGCTAAAACAAGGATCATAGAGGGGAAAAAAAGATTAGACCTTGCCACCAATGACAAGCCAACAATCCTTGGAAGAATTGTGCTGAGAAACATCAGCTAAAGTGAAGACCTTCGAATCACTACCCATTAGATTGAAACTTATTTTTTTTTTTTGGGGTAATTTTTGATTTTGGGTTCAAATTGTGAATGAAGAAAGAACAGTTCTTTGAGGGTGGAATTCAGATCCCTGAAAGTGGGTGGAGTGATGCAAGGAAAACTGGGAAAGTAGTGGTGAAATATAAAAGATGGGTTGGTGGGATGTTTATTAATGAAAAGATTGAATTGAATAAACAAATAGGAAATAAATACAAGATCGTGTTAAGGAGATGTTGTTATGGAAAGATTGGGGTTGGGGGTTGGTGTGTGTAGTATGAATTTTTTGGGTGTGCTTGGTTTTCAATTGTTGTGGCATTCACCTACCACACGACCCTCTGTATTTCTGTGGGTGTTCTGTTTCTTGAACTGTTCTCAAATATGTGGTTTTTACAAACTTCGTATTCTTTTTATTTTTTAACAATAATGAAAACTTTCATTAAATAACAGCCAAACGGCACTTACATTAAAGATTGTGGAGGTTAAATAAGTACAAATTTGATATATCAAATTAAATTACTATACTCATAAAGTTAAAAAGTCTAATTAACACGGCTCCTGTCGACGTCTCAACGTTTTTATTTAGTGGACGCCTCCAATATAACTTCATGAACAAAATCCAACCGATAAACCAGATCGTGCATGACGTCAAATCTACCAATGAAATGCAGTATGTGTACTCAACCACATCAGGTTTTCGCTTTGAGAGTACTTGAACATAAATAAGATTCCATGGAGATGAGAATATATTCCAAGAGAAAGAATAAATCCCAGAAATACTCCATTAGAAAACAAAACAAAAAAAAAAAAAAAAAAACTTACTAAATTCATACCAATGTTGAAGAATACGAACCTCACAAACGGAGTCAAAATAGCCTCACAAACGGAGTCGAATAGCCTCACAAACGGAGTCAGAAAATCTCACAATTGGAGTCCAACCTAGCCTCACAATCGGAGTAGATGAAAACCTCGCCAATGGAATGATATTTATTAAAATACTTGAAAGATGAAAAATTTACTATCAAAACCTAAAAAATTAACGAACATATGAAAATATAAGTTAATTTAGGGGTTTACCACTGACAAAAGAGTCAATGGCAACCCCAAAGTAATCACAAAAGGTAGAGAAAGTAAAAAAAAGAGAAAAAATAATTGAAGTTTTTTAGGGTTTGAGAGGTGAAGAAAAGGGAGGCACTTTACAAACTTCATATCTTGATTCACTAGTACTAGTTGAAATTATAATACTTTGATGATCTCAATTGTTTACTAATGAATTGTATATGATAATAACAAAATTTGGTGAGGTAAAATTTGGTTACTAGTGGATTAGAAATGAAAATAGGTATGTCTGGATATTGGTAGGCATAAGTTAGTATGGTGCAAGAAGCAGGGTCTTAGGTGACTTTGGATGCTATGGGCAAGAATAATAAGCTACTTTTCCGTTACCTTGCGATAATGAGCATAACAGCAGGAATTGTAGCTTATGTGTGTTTAAAGAGGCCACGGGCATCATCGTCATTTCAAGCCATGCATTTGAGCTGAATTCGGACTGGGGAGAGTGTCAATCTCAACCTCTAGAGCGGAGAAGAAGCCTTCGGAGGGAGCGTGGAAGCCAGAGCTTGGAGAAGAAACAAAGTGATGCAGCAGCCAGCACACCGCGCAGCGCGAAATGGGCATCCAGAATATACAACATGCAGCGCAACCCTAAGGGCGTTGCGCGGATTTCTTCAATTATCAGACCTGCAGTGCATACCGAGCTCCATGCTGCACGGCCTGAGGGGGGCGCACGGACTAGGTCATTTTGCGAGGCGCACATTTTCCGCCGCCTTAGTTATTTTGAGCATTAGTATAAATAGACTTTTGAAAGGTCGGTTAGGATTTATCTTTGAACTTTTATCAACCTTTTCCTCTTCCTTTTTTATGGTGATTCTAATGGAGCTTGTAGCTTAATTCTTATCTTGGATTGATCGATTGAAACTACTGATCTAAGGCTGTGAAATTCTCAATTCTCTTATTATCTCTTGACTATTATTTCATTACTTGTTGATATTTTATGATCTTTGCATGTATTAGACTTGGAGGCCTACTTGTTTGACGCATGTATTGATCTATTGCTAGAATTAAGATTAGATTCGCTGAATTGATTTTGTTTCATGAGTAGCATCTACAACTTGTATTGTATGACTGATTCAACCTTGCTAGTTCTAGGGTTTTAAAATATCTAGTTAAATAATCCCGATGTGAGATTATTTGCTTGCTTATTGGTTCTCTATCCGTTAATGCTGATATAAAATTGAACCTAGACGCAGATCGAATAAGGTTATTCATTAGTTTGGGTTTTGTAGTCACGCCGATCGTGCTACTTTACTATACTTACGGAGAATCAGAAGGTCATTCATTCGCAATAGGTAGTCACTACTTAGAAGGAGAGTTTGTGTTTCTGTGATGAGTCGAAAGAACATTAGTGGATATTGATCAAGCCAATACATGTCTCTCATTGAATTTCCATTACTTATTTGATTGTTAGTTACTTGTTAATTATTTAGATATTTGTTGCTTGATATTACAATCTATTTTACAAGATAAACCCTCCGTTTGTTACTTTGCATTTACACTAGAAATAATTGTGAAATTCTCTTTCCCTGTGGATACGATCCCTACTTCCACTACTACATTAATTTGGAGTATAATAGTAGGTTTTATATTTGATTTAGGCGATACGACTAAGCCTCGTCAAATTTTGGCGCCGTTGCTGGGGAAAGGCATTATTTTTGTGATTCTTATTGGTATAGATATTTTTTTTTTGGTTTAGTTACTAGTTGCTTGGTTTGTTTTTATGGTAGATACTCGTTCTACTAACTAAAATACTGTACAGCTAGATCCCGAAATTGAACGTACTCTTTGCAGGTTAAGGGCAGAGCTAAGGAGAGCTTTCCAAGAACTTCCCTTTGCCGATTCCGTGATGCATTTACATCTGGGGAAATGACAATCACCATTTGGAGTAACAATTGAAAATCAGGTTATTTCGTGCACCCGATTCAAAACACATATTCAAGTGGGATTGTTAAGTATTTTGGGTCAAATGATGCTGAGTTGGGTTCAATAACTTGTATTTGAATATGCAAAGGGATTAAATTCAAAGAATCAAGGTGAAGTTGGAAAGATTCAACCCCTTCATAAAGAGGAAAATCAGATTCGTTCCCTTTGAACTAGGTTCAAATAATCTGATTTGTAATTGAACTATCACTTATTGCTATCTCAAAGTTAGTTAGTTCTTTCCCATTCATTCATTTTATGGGATGTTTCTTATGTTTATTTTTAGCATGCTTTTCTTTATAAAAAGGAAATCCTGTATCTGTAAAAGGCAGATTTGATGAATGAAAAACGTGAAGTTACAAGTTCTCTAAAACTGGAGTGAAATCTTATTTTCTTTATCTAACTTTGTGTTAGTGGTGAGGTAAGTGGATTCTTTATCATTTGAGAGGGTGACTTAGCCTTTAATCTCATTTGTAGTGAGCTCTTTTCATGCCTTGAGTGGTGGTTCATCCTTTTCTCAGGTCATATCCTTCAATCGTTGCGATTTGCTTCGAAATCGTTACTTTTTTTTGTTGCACTTCTACAATCCGAACCCGTCACGCATCAACTGGTATCAGAGCATTTGGACGCAGGTTCTTATTCGCTTATTGGTCCTTCCGATTCAATTATTTGTCCTTCCGATTCACTCAAGAAAAAAAAAACATATCTTTTTTAGACCACAAAAGAATCTGAAATCAAGCCCAAACACAAATCTAGCCGAAAACACAGCCTCTTATTCTATGCCTTCCAGAGTTTCAAGATTCAATCTTTTACGAAGTTAGAGAATGATAATAGATGATTGGAGGATACGGTGCTCGAAGTGTTACGGTTGGGATATTCGCGAATTCAATGTGCCAATTTAAAACAAGTGACATATGAAGATTGGAAAAGGGTGTGCGCACTTTCAAAATCGGCCACATTCATTCCCAAGGAAAAAGAAGAAATTAAGACCAAATTCGTAAGTGCAAAGTACGAACTTGTTCTCAAAGGTCAAGTGGAAGATAAAGGTGAGAACTTTTGAAACATGATCGTTACCCTTTTCAGGATAAACTCGACATAGAGGAATTTGATTCAAGACTTATTACAAAGCCTCCCAATTTTGATGAATATTTTGAGGAAGTAGAGGAAGAAAAAGTTTGGGAAGATCATGAGCATGGAACAGTTCCTCAAGTTTTCCAGTCATGCTCTCAAGTTTATATTTTACAAGATCATGATCTATTCTTTTATGTTATTACTAAATCTAAGAGTAAAGAGGTAATCTTTAAACCAAACATGGAGAGTGAGTTGGTGGGTGCTAAAATATATTCAAGTGTCGAGTGTGATTCCTTTAGAGTGTTTGAGGAAATCCGTGAGTGTAAGATGATTAAGTCTAGGAAAAGCTTTGTTCCTTACATTAAGGATGATAAACTTAGTGATTCAAAAATTAAGTTTTTCTTTCTTCATGCTCGCGGAATAAGGGAAAATGAGATAAGGCATGGCACACATCAAGGTTATCTCATAGAGATGGGTAGTAATGGAGAATCGAGCGCAACAATGCTGGAAGAGTTGCGAGATTTATATTTGATGCTGGTGGTGCTTGGTGTAAGGTCAAGCCAATACAACAAAATTCAAGGACGAATTTCTTTGAAGGGGGATAGTATGATGCATGTACATATGGGAAAATGACAATCACCATCTGGAGTAACAATTGAAAATCAGGTTATTTCGTACACCCGATTCAAAGCACAAATTCAAGTGGGATTGTTAAGTGTTTCGGTCAAATGATGCTGAGTTGGGTGTAATAGCTTGTATTTGGATATGCAAAGGGATTAAATTCAAAGAATCAAGGTGAAGTTGGGAAGATTCAACCCCTTAATAAAGAGGAAAATCAGATTCGTTCCCTATGAACTAGGTTCAAATAATCTAATTTGTAATTGAACTATCATTTATTGCTTTCTCAAAGTTAATTAGATCTTTCCCATTCATTCATTTTAAGAGGTGTTTCTTATGTTTATTTTTAGCATGCTTTTCCTTATAAAAGGAAAATCTTGCAACCTGTAAAAGGCAGATTTGATGAATGAAAACATGAAGATACAAGTTCTCTAAAACTTGAGTGAAATCTTATTTTCTTTATCTAACTTTGTGTTAGTGGCGAGGTAAGTAGGTCCTTTATCATTTGAGAGGGTGGCTTACCCTTTATCTCATTAGTTGTGAGCTCTTTCCAGGCCTTCAGTGATGGTTCATCCTTTATCTCAGGTCATATCCTTCAATCTTTATGATTTGCTTCGAAATCGTTATTTCTTTTTGTTGCACTTCTAGAATCCAAACCACTCATGCATCATTCCGAGATTGACTTTGGTGGTGAAATCAGAAAGCCTCCACGAATGGAGATACGTACTTTAAAGCAGCTCACAGCTCCTCCTATGCATTACCTTCCACGCTCTCAATGAGAATGCCATTTTTAAGCTCAAATCCGGTCTTATTAATCAATTATCGGTGTTTTATGGTAAGAGTGGGGAGGACCCCAACAAGCACCTTTTGGAGTTTCACATCATTTGCTCCAGTTTGAAACCGAGGTGTGATTGATGAACAGCTGCGGTTAAAAGCTTTTCCATTCTCTTTGAAAGACAGTGCTCGAGAATGGTTGTATTATCTTCCAGCGGGTACGATCACTACATGACAACAAATAAAGACTGTTTTTCTGGAAAAGTATTTCCCTGTCACGTGTGGCCGAGGATCCCAACGCCAGGGCCTAGCGTGTGGTCCTCGGCCCACACCCTGGGGCCTAACGTGTGGTCCGTGGACCCCACCTGCCCAGTCAACGTGTGGGACCCGTCATTAATTTTTTTAAATATTTATTTTCGTAAATTTTAAGACAAAAAAAATTGAGTGATTTATTTAATTTTTGTTTTTCAATATTTAGTATGATTTATTATTTTTTTTTTCTTTTTTGTGAAATGTTATTTCAGGATGATTTGAAAGATTTCGGGGGTGATGGTCTAGACTACAGTTATCTGTTCCAGACTGATGAGTTGTTCCCGAGTTCAGACAACAGGTACGAATGAGCCAGGATATTGAGTATGGCCGTGAATTTTTTTCATAATAAAGTAGTTGGTCGCTTAAACATGAAGTGTGATAGAGGAGGAAAATATACGGGCAATATCTTGCACGCTTAAGATGGAATCAGAAAGGGTACATCTACCGTTGTCCTTTCCAAATGAAAGCTATAGAGACGATCGACGGGAGGTTCCAAGTTAGTGTGATTCATGGATTCCACAATTACGCTCTCATTACAGATTTACGGGGCCATCGACATGGTAAATTCATGAGTGATGCTGGAAAGGAGATGGTGATGAAGTTGTCACAAAGTCATGTCAGAGCCAAGTCCATAAAGAAGTACATACTTGAAGCCGAACCAGAGTGTTGTGTGACTCAACAACAGAATTACAACCTTCGCCAGCAGATCAGGATTGAGGCGTTGAATGGAAGAAGTGTTGTGCAACAATTTTTTTACTTTGCATCCACTCATGGTTACATAAATTGGCTTGAGTGTAGGCCGGACATAGGCGAGAATGAGTATTTGTTCATCGCGCATCCAGTTGGTGTCCGATTGTTGCGTGCATTTTAGCATGTGTTGGCCATGGATTCGACATATAAGACAAATCGGTATCGATTGCCTCTATTTGAGATTGTTGGTCACACTCCGAACGGGAAGAGTTTTAGTGAAGGATTCACTATCATCTGAGATGAGTCAGAAATCAGTTACAAGTGGGTGTTTCAGCAATTGAGATAGTTGTTGGGGCCACAAGTTAGTATAGAGGTCATCATCACAGATAGTGAGAAAGGGTTATTCAAACCCTTAGCCGAGGTTTTCCTAATCACTCATCACATGCTATGTCGGTGGTATATCGAGACAGTTGTCATCATCAAAGTTACTAAAATTTGCAATAAATGAAGCGGTGGCCCACAACTTTGCAAGGGTGCTTGGAAGAAACTCATCAACTCATGTAGTATGTCATTGCTACTAAATATAACTGTGTTGTTGTGGTTTACTCTGTTGATCATACCATCCGAAACCCATACATGGGTTGTTGTAGTGCATTGTCTCTCTAATCGTTTGGTAAGATAACCGAGCCAGATGGTATCTTGGTCATGGCGCACATCAACGGCAATCACTACATACGATTATATTAGCACGAAGTGGTTTGCCCACCGTCACTCGTCAGTTGTAGGATGGAAACGAGCTTTTGAGCAACAATTGTAGGATTGGAGGCGGTGGATGGCTGTGGTTGAAGCACAACTACCCGCAGTTCACAACCAAGTGATAGATTTGGCTGGCGATTAGGCTTTTAGACTTATATGGGTGTTTAGTGATTCATGTTAGAACAGTTGATGGGATTATTTTGTGATGACATTAGTGATGCATGTTAGAACATTTAATGAGATAATTTTGTGATGATATTAGTGATGCATGTTAGAACATTTGATGAGATTATTTTGTGATACATGTTAGAACATTTGATGAGATTATTTTGTGATGACATTAGTAATGCATGTTAGAGCATTTGGTAAGATTAATTTGGGATGACATTAGTGATGCATGTTAGAATATTTAATGAGATTATTTTGTGATCACATTAGTGATGCATGTCAGAATATTTGATGAGATTTCTAAGTTCTAACTACTACTAAGTTCTAACATACATGCCAATTAAATAAAAGCATAGTACTAAATCCAACCAAAATACATACCAACTAAGTAAAAGCATAGTACTAACGATGATGATCCCTGGGAGCTAGCCGAGTCACCCACAATGTAGTACGCACATCAGTTTGGTTCCTTGCTCTAAGAGCATGAGCAGCACGAAACCAAGGAAAATGCTCGTAAATCCAAGCCTGGAGAAGTGTCAGACTTCCGGAAACATTTTTAGCATCAACGCGCAGATCCCCATGAAATCTTAGAGACTCTCGCCATGTCCTTAAACAAGACATTAATAGAAGACTTCAACCGATCATCACTCTTATCTACAAATAAGGTGTTACCCAATAAATAGAGTAGGTAAACTTGTGCCTCAATTTGCCCTCCAACTCCTGGACATCTATCTATAATGCTGCTCAAACTAAGACCGCCACCCTTGAAAGGGACCGCTCCACCATCGTCACTCTTCATCCAGTCAAGACCTTTACTTAGAAGCCCAATGAGGTCCGCCATAGTCTGCTCTGGTGTCATGAAACCGCTAGCAATTTTTTCCTCTATGGGCAGTCGAAGTATGTAATGCACGTCATGGAGTGTGATAGTCATCTCCCCGAGTGGCAAGTGAACAGTGTTGGTGTCAGGCTGCCATCTCTATATAAACGGCGACAACAAAGGCATGTCCAAATATCGATGCATGTAAAAGGTGAGACAACCCGCTATCATCCACCATCTTCACAACACTCTGATCAACAACAACCCACTCTCTAAGTGAAGCCAACGCAAAATCCCGAGAATAACCTTGCAACACCCCTCGATCTTGGAAATATATATAAAGTATTAGTAAAGAAATATTAACAAGCAAATTTTAATACAATGTGGAATAAATTTGACAAA
The DNA here is from genome assembly GCA_900322205.1 of Kewa caespitosa. Classification (NCBI taxonomy): domain Eukaryota; kingdom Viridiplantae; phylum Streptophyta; class Magnoliopsida; order Caryophyllales; family Kewaceae; genus Kewa; species Kewa caespitosa. The sequence continues at coordinate 20,173 of ONZA01009588.1, forward strand.
ACTTGCCACATTATCCCATGGGACAAAGGCAGCATGCCCACCAAAGCTCGGGATAACATCCAAAGCGATAGGGCCACCCAGTGCAGGCTCATGTAGCATCCAAGAAGTGTCAACACCACCTTTTTCCTTTTTTCTTCTTCTTCTGCGTCGGAGGCTCAATAGACTCATGGTCGGAACCTTGCCCAGGGTCGACATCCAATGCCGTGAATCTACCTCCAGCATCACGTTTCACCAATATCCCAGATGTCGCTGACTCAGTCTTTGCCAACGACTACGAACCACCAGCATCACCAGCACTACCACCAGTATCTGCTGAGGAAGCCCAATACTGAAACTGTAAATGCTTAAAATATAAAGGATGGGACGTAACTCCCGTAGAAGGAGCAACAACCTCCTGAACGACTGGGGTCGGGTCATCATCAACCTGCATTTGTGACTTCTTCTTTCGATTAGAAGCAGTCACAGGTCCAACTTGAC
>ONZA01009589.1:26380-38896 GCA_900322205.1 Kewa caespitosa
AGGCTTGAAGTATCACTTTGAAGTAGACCTGATCAAAGACCGGGCCCGACTTTTTTCCAAATCCAGGAGCCGGGCTTGGCCAAAAGTTCGGGCTGCAACTTGGACATATATTTTGCAGATAATTCTAGAAACCAAAGATATTCTCGAAATTCAAAGTTAACAAAAAAAAAAAAATCTTTCCTATCCAATTCGCTAACTTTGGGAATTCTGACCCAATTGATCAAGTTCCTCTTGATTAAAGAAAGGAATTTGATTTTGCTTCTATTGTGCAAAAGGCACTTGGCACTTTGAATTTGGCATATGCTTTTGGGCACGAGGCTCATATAATACCACACAAATGACACAATGATGGGGGGCAAGTGCACCAATCACCATCATGATTAGTAACCATTAAACCACATGGCAAAGCAATAGCTTACCCTATTTTTTATACCAAACTTTAGATTGGCTAGTATGGCTACGTGGGGTGGGACAACTCCTTTCCAACTCTCACTTTCTTCTTTTGCCAAAAGAACTTTCTTCCACACTTGCAAGTTGCAAGCCCCTTTTCTCCGAAGAAACTAAATATAGTACGACTCTTGCATTTTTCCACACTATTTGAGGGCAATTTCTAGACAATAATTCATTGCATTTTTCCTTCTCAACAAGGCAAAAACGTAACTACTGTAACATTTTATAAGAAAATACAACGCCTTTTCCAATGTCTTTATCAATACGATTAACTTAAATCATAGACGATAGTGATAGTCATGATAGGTGATCTCAAATGCATTTTGATTTAATATTATTTGTTTTGAGTTTGATGTCGGTGTAACATATGACGAGTTACGAAATCAAACCAAAATCATACAATTTCAGTGAAACTCTTTTTCCTTATTTAGTAACTCATAACTTTGTAATCTACTATTTAATTTAATTTGACTATGAATGCGAGAACTATGAAGGTGTTCTTTTGCATTGGACCAAAACTAATTGAGTTCCTTTGAACTGAATTGACTCTTTTCTATTGATTCTTTAAAACTCATCTAAACTCCTTTAATATAGTTCTCAAATGAAAGTATCTGCTAATATCTTTTTACAAAATCTTATATAAACCATGTCTACCACGTACACCCAAGATACAAGAGTCTTAGAGGATGACTCTTTATGGTAAGGGGTGACTCTTTGGTAACGTAGGGGTGACTCTATCAAGGGGTGACTCTTTGGTCTAGGAGATGACTTTCTGTCAAGAGGAAAATCTTTGTACCTAAGAGGTGACTTTTTATATTTAATAGGGGTGACTCTTTGTGATGTACTTGGTAAACCAGGTCCACACAAGGCCTACTGATATCTTTTTAATGACATAGAAATTATGACAAAACCATTTTGAAATAATTCACTACTCAATATATAAATTCAAAGCTGAACCGAATTAAACTGAATTAAATAAGAGTGAACTGAATTGAAAACAAATCATACAACACATGGCCTATTGGAGAAAACTTTGTAATGGTTGAGAATTTGAGTCGATTTTAGGTAACCAATTTGGTGCAATACTGGTTGTATGCTCTCACCTGTCAATCCATTAAACAAAAGAGTGATCAAACTAAACAAAAAGTCTACCTAACCTAACACCAAACACATTTATGATATGGGGTTTAAGGGTTATGACTTCACGTGGTGGAACCGGAGTGAAGGAGCAAGAAAGATTGAGGAGAGATTGGACCGCTACTTGAGCAACTCCGAATGGGCAGCTTGTTTCCCTCTTGCAGTGGTGTCCCACCTGGATGAAGCGGTGTCTGACCATCTTCCCATCTTCCTCGATCTTAACTATAGTGGTCGTGCGCCGAAGAAGCGATGTAAGAAGTCTTTCAAGTTTGAAAATATGTGGGTCCAAGAGGAAAGTTGTGAAGAAGTTATCCGGAATGCATGGCAGTCGGGGATCTTCGGCACCAATGGATCGGGGTTTGTGCAAAGTCTCACGAGATGTAAAGCAGATCTACAAGAGTGGAATTCCTCTACTTTTGGGAACATACAGAAGCAATTGAACGTGAAGAACAAGGCACTTGAAAGGGCAGATTCGGTGGAGAAACGCCATGCACTTTTGTTGGAGATTAAGGAGCTGCGACGCCGTGAGGAGATACTATGGTGGCAGCGATCACGAACAAACTTTTTGAAGTATGGAGATGATAACACGAAATGGTTTCACGGGAAAGCTAGTGAGAGAAGGAGGACCAACCATATAAAGTGCCTTCACGATGAGCATGGGACGCAGCACTTCGAGGATGCCGAGTTCGAAAGAATTATCCTTCAATATTTCGATCAGATTTTCACCTCAGAGGGGGCGCTGAGCATGGAGGAGGTATTGGAGTGTGTGCCTCCTAAAGTCACGGCGGTGATGAACGATATATTATGCAAGCCTTATACAGATGCGGAGATTTACGAAGCGCTGAAGCAAATGCATCCCGGTAAAGCACCTGGCCCCGACGGTATGAATGCTTTTTTCTACCAACAGTTTTGGCATATTGTGGGCCCTTCGGTTTGCTCTCTTGTCTTGAATATCTTGAATGGTAATGACTTTCCGGCTGAAGTAAACCATACAAATGTTGTCCTGATCCCCAAGAAGCAAAACCCCTTTAATGTTGCTGAGTATCGCCCCATTAGCCTCTGTAATGTGTGTTTTAAGATAGCTACAAAAACTATTGCCAACAGACTCAAAAAAATCCTCCCTAGTATCATTTCAGAAAATCAGAGTGCCTTTACCCCTGGGAGATTGATCAGTGACAATATTATTGTGGCTTTTGAAACGTTTCACTCTATGTTCTGTAATGTGGGTGTTAACGGCCACATGGCTGTTAAACTTGATATGAGTAAAGCGTATGATCGTGTTGAATGGGCTTTTCTTGAAAAGATCATGTTGAAGCTTGGCTTCAGTGAGGAATGGGTGGGAATGGTGATGAGATGTGTTAGGAGTGTAACTTATTCCTTTGTAATCAATGGGGAGGCTCGAGGTAGACTTACCCCATCAAGGGGTATTCGCCAGGGTGATCCGTTATCACCGTATCTGTTTTTGTTGTGTGCAGAGGGATTATCATATTTGCTCGCTAAGTCTGTTGCGACGGGAACCATGCAAGGGCATAGAATACACCCGGGAGCACCTGAGATATCGCATCTTCTGTTTGCCGATGACTCTGTCATATTTGCTAAAGCCGATAGCGCCAATGCCATAACCATCCGAGATATCTTGCGGTTGTATGAGCGTGCGTCGGGGCAAAAGGTGAACGGTGATAAGACTGATGTTAGCTTCAGCAAAGGGGTTAAACGAAGGGATAGAGATGAAATTACACAGATTCTCGGCTTTCGGGAGGTGGAACATCATGGGAAATATTTGGGTCTTCCGACTTATATTGGAAGCTCTAGAAGAAGAGCTTTTATTGGGATTAGAGATAGAGTTGCAAAAAGACTTCATGGGTGGATGGAGAAATTTCTCTCGTGGTCAGGGAGGGAGGTGCTAGTAAAGGCAGTGGCCCAGGCTATCCCGACCTATGCGATGAGTGTATTCAAGCTCCCGGATGATTTTTGTGATGAGTTGCAGGCTCTAGTCCGAAAATTTTGGTGGGGTTATAAGGAGGGGAAGAGGAAGATTCATTGGGTTAGTTGGCAGAAGATGTGTGACTCCAAGGATGAGGGAGGTCTTGGCTTTCGAGACCTCAAGACGTTTAATGACGCCATGTTGATGAAACAAGTATGGAGAATTATTACAAACCCGTCAACTTTGTGTGCCAGAATCTTGAAGGCAAAGAACTACGCTAATTGTGATATTTTCGATGCTGAGCTTGGATCCCGACCTAGCTACTTATGGAGAAGTTTGTTTGGTGTCCTAAATGAGTTCAAGAAGGGTCTGAGATGGACGATTGGAGACGGCGAGTCTGTCAAAATCTGGAGCGCTCCCTGGATTCCTAGGCCGCCCACTTTCGGCCCCATCACAAGGAGAGGAACGTATGATCCTGATGGGTTGGTCTGTGCCCTGATAGATAAGGAGCAAGGCACTTGGCGCAAGGATGTAATCAGGTGCATGTTCCTGCCTATCGATGCCGAGAAGATTATGGAGATTCCCCTGTGCAACAGATGGCCGAATGACATCCTTCGATGGCACTACACACCGTCAGGCGAGTTCTCGGTGAAGTCTGCGTATCACATGTTACGCAAGCGCAATGAAGGAGCTGGTACAAGTGATAACTCGGTGATGAGACAATTTCGGAAAAGCTTCTGGGCATGCGAGGCTCCCCCTCGTGTTAAGGCCTTCTGCTGGAAGGTGGCTGCTGGTGCGCTGTCGACCAAAAGCAATCTTGTGAAACGCATGTCTTTTCTCGACCCTATATGTTCGGTGTGCGGGTCTGGTAATGAAGATGAATTACATGTGCTTGTCGAGTGCCCCCTCGCAAGAGAATCGTGGAGATACAGCCCAATCCCCCGAGTGCTATGGCAAGGCCCTTTTCCGAGTGTGATTGATTGGCTGATTAAGGGCATGTGCAACGAGGGAACATCAGACAGTGGGATGTTCATTGCAATGGCTTGGGCAATATGGAACCAAAGGTGTCGGCTGGTTCGAGCGAACGAAATGGGGCAACCCGATAAAGTTTATAAGAACACCATGGCGTTTGTAAGCAGCTACAGAATCGCGCAGCAGCGTGAGAACCCGACGAAGGTTGAGCAAGCTCGAGTTCAGTGGCAACTACCTCCGCCTGGGATTTGGAAGATGAATACGGATGCGGGGAAGCTAGGAGATTGGGGTTACGGCTGGGGTGTTGTTATCCGGGATAACGTGGGAGACTTGGTTGCTGTTGGTTCGCGACAGTGGGAAGGTGAGTTTAATCCGGAGATTGACGAGGCTCGGGCAATGCTGTACGGGCTCCAAATAGCATGGGATGCAGGCTATAGAAGACTTGTAGCGGAAAGTGATTGTGCCAATCTGATTTCGATGCTGAAGATGAAGACGTTTGGGCGCTCCACGCTTGGCGTAATAGTGGCTGAGATTTTTTCTTTGTCTTGTAACTTTGAGTTTATTTCTTGGTCTTTTGTTAGGAGAGAGGGGAATAAAGTAGCTCACTATGTTGCGAAGCTACAACCTTTCGACATGTCCGTTTGGCTGGAAGACTGGCCGGATTTAATTGCGGAGATGGCGGACTCTGATTTTTTGAGTACAGTTGCTAATGATTAAGCTCCCCTTGCGGGGATTCCCATCAAAAAAAAAAAAACACCAAAAACACACCAATTGTATTCGTATACGTACCTTAATAACTAGTACACTACCGACTACACCCCACCCCACACTTTCCATCCCTGTATCCGTATTCCGTACTAGCCGCCGTTAACTAACTCTTAATTTAACAAACCTACGAAAAAACAAAAAAACAAAATAAAAAACGCACCCTTGATTTGACGGAGTGACCCACCGGGCCGTCACCGGGCCCCACCCCCACATTTCCGTTTCAAGCAACTTTTTTTTTTTTTTTTTTTTTTTGTTCCTCTCTTACTTTTCGACAACGACAACTCTTCACTCCCCTCTCTCTCTCTCTCTCTCTCTCTACAGTATTCATTCCCTTTCTCTCTCCTCGATCTCGGAACCGACACCTAGATAGAGAGAGAAAGTAGCTACTGAGAATCAAGCATCTCTAATGACAGCTTCATTGATTGAATGAATGCAGTACAGTACTCAGGTACTTTTTTCTTATATAGTTTTTATTTTTTGCGCATTTAATGCTGTTTTTTTTTTTTCTTTTAGCATTAATTCATTTTGCATGAATTTCATCGCGAATCTTCGACTAGAAAGTGTGTGTAATGAATGCTATGAAATTCGATTTTATTTTATTTTCCTTTTTTTTTTCCTGAAGTGATCGTAGGCGTTTTTGTTGCGTGTTTCGTTTCAGATTCCTTTTCCTTCTAGATTTCATGTCATGTAAATTTGAATCAATAAAATTCAACGCGTTTTTGTATTTGTTAGTAGTTGTTACTATAATTAGGTCGAGATTCAGTTCATGTAGGACTCTTTTTTCTTTTTTGATTTATTTGATTTTTTTTTTAATTCGTTTGATATCTTAGAAAGGAAGATATTCCGGATCTGTATTGTGATTCAAGTAAAGCTAATTTTGCTTCGATCTGTATTAATACTCTTTGAATCACATTTTTTCTCTGTTTTTTCCACAAATATGTTGAATGCAGATACTCAATCTAGCCTGAACACAGCAATGCCAGGTACTCTTGATCCAGGTTCCTTTTTTGTTGTTGTTGTTGTTGTTGTTGTTGTTGTTGATGATGATGATGATGATGATGATGATGATGATGATGATGAAATTTGACGATTTCGTGTCGTAATTCAGAAGAGATACTGTCGATTCAAGATGAGGACAGGAGGATGAGATCAGACATGGAGGTTTCAGAGGACGAGCCTGTGAGGAGGACGCGGATCAGGAGTTTGAAGAAGAAAGCGGCGAACGCCTCCACGAAGCTAGCTCATGGACTTAAGAAACGAGGGAAGAGGATTTCCGATTGTAAATTTGCTGCCATCGCTGTGAATGACGTCAGAGACGAGGTAGAGGAAGAGGCTGTGAACGCTTTCCGTCAGGTTTTGGTGGAACGGGACTTGCTTCCGCTTCACCTTGATGATTACCATACCATGCTCAGGTTAGTTTGTTATTTATGAATGATGAATGAATTGTTAATTTTTGTTTTCTTATTGACTAGTGAAATCGCGACATCATGAAGTTGTGGTCAGAGTCTATAATTAGTTGTTGATCGTTGATTTCTTACAAATTATGATGTGATATACTGCGAAAGTAGCATCGTTGGATTTATCTCGGAAAGTCCTTACACGAAGTTGCGATCTTCTAATTTTGTGTAATACTATATTATAACAAAACCTGTGGTCAAAGTGTAACCTTGAATCATGCAAAATGTCCGATGAGCATGTTATTTTGTGGTCGAGGGAGTAGTTTCGAAAATAGTTTGTCCAATAGTTTTGACTGGTTACGACTTATGACTTAGGAGTGTGCCAAACCGTGACAAGAGCAGGATCATTGATCACGTTGGGTTGTTTTTGGTATTTTGGCAACGGTATTTGTTGAAACCTTCAGAGATTTTCTTGGACTAGCCACTTTTATTTCCCCTGTTTATTTCCGGGAGTCGCGAGTACTGTGTTATAGATATTAGATGGTCGAAAAATTCCTGACTATAGTAATGACTAATGAGCATCAGTGGTCTGCTATTATTTTCAGACCTATTGCTTCAGTTCTATAATTAGAATATGTGGACCAGGCGACCAGCAGTCCGTTAACTTATTAGATAGCAAGTCTTTGTGTTTTCCATTTTGCTCAGTGTTTCTGTTTTCCATCAGTCTGTGGACGCTCATGAAAGCACTGCTCAAATGCTACATAGTGATTGACATCTCGTAGGCATCATTAACTACCCTTCTCTGGATTAGCTGTTCACAACAAATAAAATGACCATCGGTTGTAGATTGTAGAAATGGAAGGAGTTCTCTAATTTTAGACGCGGAGGCTATTGTCATGATAGCTTTGAACCAGGATTTATTTTTCAGAAAGCATCTCCAGCTTGCAGCCGAAGGACATTATTGCACTTTGTTATTTGGTTGTAGAGAAAAATAACAGGGGGAAATCCTCAAACTCAGCTGAACTGGACAGCTTCTAACTATTTATGTGTTCTGATTTCTGACTTCTGAGAAGTTAAATGAAATAACCACATCTTACATGAAAAACAACCTTAACGGAGCGCCAAGTGACCTGGGGATGGTTATGCTAGTAGTTCAGCATAGCCACAATTCTATATCATCCTCAAGTGGGGTTCTGAGAACTGTAGGCATTTGCTTACATGGTCAATCATCGTGTTCTACCCTCTTTGTCTCAAATTACTTGTTACTCTTTCTATTTTGGGCCGTCCCAAGCTACTTGTCACTTGCCTAAAATATCTAATAATCATCATCGACTTCCCTGATTTTCCACTGTCACATGTTCAACACCTCATGTGATAAGCTTGCATCATCTTGCTTGCTGAATTTGGACTCACAGAAGACAGAACGTTTATGGTCATTACTTCATTGTTCTGATCTTTGATGACTCCTATTATGCAAGGAATACTTATGGGCCAAAAAAGAAATTAATGTTTGCTAATACTTAAAACACAGCGGTGATTGCAAGGTTTCTTCTCCAGCTTGTTAGTAGATAGCTCCTAGCCCGACAATTGACAAGACCTTGCTTTGTGATTTGCCACTGCGGATAAAAGAAAATAAGATAAACTATCACAGACTTTGATGTGCTGAAGGTATGAATTAACAGTATGACATTGGAACAATATGAAGAGATTCCTTAAGTATTAGCGATCAGTGTGATGAGGTTATCTGCTTTGTTAATTCTTCAAATTGAAAATTTTGGTCCTCTCATTCATTGGAGATATGCTTCCCAATGAAGATGAATTCTTATCAGATTCCATACCAGATTTAGGAATGTGAGGAGATGAAATATCAAGAAATTGAGAAACCACACACAGGTGGTGAGGTTTGGAGAATTAACTACTGTTCCTGCCGTGTTGATATTTGCTTTACAGTACCTACCCCACCCTGTAAAATCCAGAAGCTGTCTGTTAGACCCTAGTTCTATCAAGTAATCTAGAAGCTGTTTATTAGACCTGACTTGGAGAACTGGGCAGCAATTGGCCTCTGCTGCTGTATTATTCATTGAAAATTCAGTCTTCTGGCATTAACATCACATTTCAAGCAAAATGCAGGACTTTTAAATGGGGAAAAGAAACATGATTTTTGAAAATTACCTCCTCTTGTTTCTATCATGTTTGTTGAGACTATAATCCTCCTGCTGAGCCATGCCTTCTTCTAAAGGAAATGTGTCATTTTTCATGCAGATTTTTGAAAGCGAGGAGGTTTGACCTTGACAAAACCGTTCATATGTGGGAAGAAATGCTCAAATGGAGAAAAGAAAATGGGGTAGATACAATACTAGAGGTAACAATCTGCCTAAAACAGCTTGTGTTCTAATGCAAGAAGAAAAGGGTACCGATAGGCTGCTAGCTCTCTTGATAAATGATAACTTGATAAGCATATGGCCCTGTAAGCTGTAGTTTCTGAACAGGAGAGCTTTATTCCTCCAGACTATTGTTGAAGATAAAATTTTGGCATCTAACTAGGTTGTGTGGGTGCCTGGCCATCACACAGCGAGTAAATTACGTTTTTTTTTTTTTTAATAAATTGGTCAATTTCTGAAATGTGTTAATTACGATCAGTATGTTTGTGAGCTTAAAGCTTTTAGCTATTATGTTGTCTCTCTCAGTCATTAGGAACTAGGAAAAGTTGAAGTAGAAAGAACGTCATGGTGTGCTGGAGCTCATAAATGAATAGTTTCTGCAGCCATTGAGTTTATGGTTGCAAGAGCAGTTCACTCAATGTCAATATCAACAACAAAAAGGAAATACATGATCTAGAATCACAGAGTCATGAAACAAGTGTGAAAATGTCAATGCTACTCGATAAAGATGAGGCTTTAATTTTCCGAATAGATACAGTCATACAGGTGCAGCTGCCTGTATACTGACTTGTGCTTTTGTTGAAGGAATTTGATTTTTTTTAAAAAAAATAATTTTCTGACATATACTCTTCATGCTTCAATATACCAGAGCTGGTTGTTCTTTTTGGATGTGCAAGTATCATGCCTTTGTTATCATTACTGACAACCTGCAATTGGCTCATTTTCATAGGATTTTAACTATGAGGAATACGAACAAGTACATCGTAACTACCCTCATGGTTATCATGGTGTAGATAAGGAAGGAAGACCTGTTTATATTGAACGGCTTGGAATGATTGAACCTAGCAAGCTTATGAATGTGACCACAGTGGACCGTTTTCTTAAGTATCATATACAAGGATTTGAGAAGGCTTTTGCGGAGAAATTTCCAGCTTGTTCCATTGCTGCCAAGAAACATATAGACTCTACAACTACAATACTGGATGTTAATGGGGTGGTATGGAATTGGTAGATGTATTTTCTGAAGTCACAAGTATTTCTTCAGGGACCTTATCTTCCATTTGCTAATTAATTTACCAACGTTGCAGAATTGGATGAGCTTTGGCAAGATTGCTCGTGATCTTGTAATACGCATGCAGAAAATTGATGGTGACAATTACCCCGAGGTAGGTCTCCAATGTGGATGCATATTTTCTATATCATGTCATATGTTGCTCTTTTATGATGCTTATCTAGATCTTCTCACCTGATGTCCTCTCCCCTCCAATAATTGCAGACATTGCATCAGATGTATATTGTGAATGCTGGTAATGGGTTCAAATTCATATGGAATACTGTGAAAGGCTTTCTTGACCCGAAGACGACCTCGAAGATACATGTACTGATACAGTTCACATTTTGAGAGCTTTTGAAGATTGTGTACAGAAGGAAAGTAACCGAGTTACTAAACATTTCTCTGCTTCCTTACAGGTTTTGGGAAGCAAATTCCAGAGCAAGTTGATGGAAGTTATAGATTCGAGGTTGGAATTTTTTTTTCTTTCTGCTGCCACTATTATTTCGTGGTCGCAAAATATGGTCTTGTAGTCTCTATTTTGAAAAGCTGACCTCTGCATCATCTTAATGCAGCCAATTGCCAGATTTCATTGGTGGAACTTGCTCATGCCCTGGTGGCTGCCTTAGATATCAGAAGGGCCCCTGGAATGATCCAGAAATCATGAAAGTACGTTTACTTTCGGCTCTGATCACTGGCGTTTGCCTTTTGTCTCTTGACATAGGGCGGAAAAGTTTAGAATGGAGTGTTGATGGTGAAATCAATGTGTTCACTTGCAGGTGGTTCATGCTCAAGAAACGATGTATTTAAAGGCAACTACAAGTTCTTCAGACTGTGAAGATCCGAAAGCCAAGTTACTTGCACAGAAGGTACTGCCCATCTTTGAAGTACTTGACCAAATGAACTTGCTCTAAGTTATAATTTTGTAGCACATTTCCGACAAATGCTTGCATGATATGCACAGGCTATGAAGAGTGAAATCGTCTTTGCTGAGATGCTTCGAGATTCAGATGTGGAGCGAATTCGTAACACAGAGCCAGCAGGCCCAGCAGTGTTACCAGATGACAGAGTAAGTTTCTTTAGCATAAAGCTAAAACCTCACCCCCATCCTGACCCACTGCCTAACTACCCACAAAGGCCATAAGATAAAAACCAAAAAGAAAAGAAAAAGTAACAAAGAAAAAGGGGAGGAAGGTGGAGGGGGAAAGAGAAAAAGGATACCAGAAACCTATTTCTGACAATCATGTCAGATTATGTCTATGTGTTGGCCAGCTTCAGTTCTTGGTTTTGTTTGAGGGGAAGCTAAAAAGAAGGTTCTTTTCATCTGTAGAAAACCTTGAGGGAGGTAAAGCAGTATTAATAATTTGATGAGGAGTACATATCTGTAGATAAAGTGAGTTGAAGTTTCTAGTTATGTTGAAAGAACCCAAATTTTAGGACATTTGTAGCACCGACTATGGGTAACTTAAGCTATACCAGACAATTCTTTTTAGGTCCAGACGTCATTTTTGCCAATTTGTGGAAAAAAATGCGGTATCTGGCACTCAGCAGTGAGAGTATCCATATTTGAAACTTTAGTGCACTTAGCAAGGCTGACATGATTAATTTTGTTTTGTAGTTTCTGAATGGGCTGGGATTCAGCCTAGATAAAAGTGTGTTTCCAACTTTCATTCCATATTCTCCTTCTCACAACAAATGTTCCATTCTATATATCTGTGGAAACTTGAAGCACATTTTTCTGGTCATCTCAACTCCTATTTACATATTTCGGTCCTGAAACGGAAGTTTTCTTGCTGTGTCCCTTTGGTCATCTCAACTCCTATATACATATGTCATTCCTGAAAACAGAAGTTTTCTTGCTGTGTCCCCGACCGTAGCCCGTGGCTGGATGTATTTTCAATTAGGCAAAATGCACGGCTTATTTTTCTAAATCTCTTCAGTTTATAGAATAAAAAATTAATGATAACACGTGCTGACTTGTCTAGTTCAGTACATTGCTTAACATATAGGCAGTAGCACTCTTCTCTTAAAAATATCATTAATCTGTGCTTGTTTATCCCAGTCTGCTGTGAAGATATGGAAACTCTTAAAGGTTTTGAATTCTTTGTAGAGCTGCAAATTCACTGATTTCTGATCTTACATTGTTTCAGGGTAGGACAGGCGAATCTTCATCTATTGGTAAGCCAGCGGAATCACTAAACACTGTTGCAGTCAGCAAAGTTTCCAATGTTGGGGGTGCCGATTTGTCAAGTATGTGCGGGTGATAACTCACTCATTGCTCCTTCTGTAAAAATTCTCTCTGAAATTATATGCGGAGTTGCTGATTATTTTACCTGAAGTTGACTCTGTATAATTATGCATCTCTTTTTTGGGGCTTTCAGATGACTGTTCTGTTCTGTTATTTTTTTTTTTTTTTTTTTTTTTTTTTTTTTTTTT
>ONZA01009594.1:2494-15192 GCA_900322205.1 Kewa caespitosa
TAGTAGTGGACCGCAAATAAAGGCAATCTGCGTGCCGTTACTGCACGAGACTCGCTCCCACCACCACCAGTCTCCAACACACGTTATCAGATAACATTACACGTCATCATCAAACCAGAAAAAAATTAAAATTAAAAACAAAGATATAAAGACAAATAACAAAACTGATTTTCGAAGAGAGAGAAAATCAGATTACATTTTCCCCTCTTTTGTTCTTCTTCCTATTTATCAATCATTCCTAACTTTCCTTTTTTTATTATTTTTTTTACAATAAAATTAATCTACAAATTAAATTCGAGTTTTTGTTTTTTCGAATTATTTAATTAAAATAAATTAATTGAGGATCAGATCTCTGGTTCGTCTTCTTTAATCTATCAGGACGGATATCATCAGGTAATCAATAGCTTCATGTTTATCTTTTTTTTGTTGTTTTTGTTGTAAAATTTTATTCAATTTGTAGAGATTTATTTATTTATTTCAATAATTTCGTTCTTTTTTTTTATATATATATATATTTTGTGCACTTTTTCTCGTAAATACCAGCTACTTTACTTTTTCTCCAATCCAGATAATTTACTCTTTTTTTTCATTATTAATTTCTAAAGAAAATAATCCAACACATAAATTAATGTAGGAAATGACGAATTAGTATGAAATGTTGCTCGTAAAATGTAGCTAGCTACACGCAATATGATGATAGGACAATTGTTGTTAAATGCGAGCATCGATGTTAAGTGGGAAAGTCCGACATTGTAAATTTGTAATACTAGGAGAGAGAGTTCCCAGTCGGTTACTATATTTATTTTCAATTGGTTTTAAGATGGAACGTTGTTGGACTTGTGTGCTAGCCTCCTCTGCTCCCTCGCGTGTGGGCGTGTGTGTTGTTGGGCCGTTGAGGTTTATTATCAATTGATGATGAACGGTTCAGTAAGAAAAGGAGTTAATTTGCTTGTTGTTCGGACATGTCTTGCCATAGGTATCGATATAGAATCTGTTGGCATCTATTGTAGAATTTTGATAAAGGATGAAAGAAGGGAGTTAGACGTATCGGGTCGTGCACGATTCAAGGGCGAAGAGGTTGTTTGCAACTTCTTGTTTGGCCCTTGATTGGAAACACACTAACCGATTGCATCACATCATGTATTCATAGAGTGTTGTGGTGTTTTCCTGAGAACATTGACGATTTTGTTATGTTTGCCTAAATGTTGATCAGGTTGAATGGAAAGTGACGGTGGTGGCGTTGCCGCTGCTTTCACTCCTAGGAGACTTAACTCTCAACACTCTACTCTACGCGAGACTTTCCTCGCTAGTGACCTTGCTGAGGTCCTCCGCAACTCCAGCATTAACAACAGCAACAATAACAACAACAACGACAACAACAGTTTATCAGATAACCAGCGACCAATATCCAGCCTCACCCTTGGTGCTGTGCTGAACAGCGACAAGAAATCTCCACCTCCGACCAGCGTAGTTGTCCGGACCCTCCTAGAAATCATCCGCAACGACGAGGCCCTTCACGGTGGATCGTCCCCTCACAGCCCTTTCAGAAGCAAGAAGTCCTGGAAATCTTTTAAGGAGCGCCTTAAGCTCAAGCGGGCACCACTCTCAAATCAGAATCAGAATCCCTATTCCCGACGTTGGGCCCCTGGTCTTGCTACTCCACAATCTGATTTGCTACCCAGTCCGAGATCAGCTGCAAATAGGTTTGCCATGAATGCCAATAGGAACTCCCTTAGGAATTCCCTAAGGAACAATTCGATTAGGCGGGTTGATACTGTCCCAGCTGATGACTTGACATTGAGGGAGGTTGATAGCGGTGGGTCTCCCAGGAGTGGAGGAAGTTTCAGGCTGTCGGCGGCTTTGGCAGCCGAGAGGGAGCAGACTCGCCGGAGGTTGTCCCGTGAGCTGGTTGAAGGGACCGGGGATTTGGAGGAAGAGGTGGTTGTTGCATCTGGAACTAATGGTAATGGTGACGATGATGAAGAAGAAAATGATGGTGAAGAGGATGACGAAGGAGAAGAGCAACTTAATTTCGGTGCTCCATCAAATCAGCCAGTGAGGATGTCATTGATGGATTTGTTGGAGGAGACAGACAGGCAGGCGGGAATAAGCGGCACCACATACAGGTTAGATGATGACGAGGAGGAAGAAGAGGACGAAGAAGAAGAGGAGGAGGAAGAGGAGGAGGAGGAGGAGTGCGGGAAAGGGGAGCATTCTTGCTGTGTCTGTATGGTGAGGCATAAAGGGGCTGCTTTTATACCTTGTGGGCATACATTTTGCAGGTTGTGTTCTAGAGAACTCTGGGTTCAGAGGGGTAATTGCCCACTTTGCAATAATTTCATCTTAGAGATCTTGGATATCTTCTGAAGAGCACAATGGTTCGATGGTCGTAGTCTTTGTACCTACGACAACATTGGCTGGCGGATGTTTGCTGGATCAGATAAACTGAAAGGGCATCAGAGTTACTGATACCTGAAGATGAATCATCACAGCTAGGATCAGCTCAAGTAAGAAAAATTAAGGTGTGAATCCCATTCGAGAGTCAGGAAGGGAGCTAGGTTACTTGTACCCGCTCTCGATTAAGTCTATCTTATAGTCTTATGTATATCGTTTCCAGTAGACAATTAGATTTGTTGAACAATATCTAAGGTCCATATCAGGATCTAACTTCTATCATATACTCACTACCATATGGCATATGCTACTACCACAACAGGCCTATTTCCGAATTCAAATTTGTCTTTTTTTTTCCTTTTTCTTCAGCAATTTTGATGGGTGAGTGACCCAAGTTAATTTTAGTTGTACCTCATAGTTAACTAACACTGGAGCAAATAGGGAGGTGTGCAGATATCACATGGAGCTTTTACAACTCCTAACAAATGCCAAGACTTTTGCACAAAAGTTTGGTTTACTTGAGACAAGATTGTGCTTCAAACTGCTATTCCCAGCCATTCATTTACATTTTGCTGTTGATTGCCAAACTGATACATTTGAACTCCGAATTTAGAATCATGTGCTTCCCCACTTGGAGATGGTATATCTTCTGGGTCCCTTTTGGGTTTAACCCACCTCCCATGAGCATTCTGAACCAACCCTTTGTTAGCAACCTGGTACCACCGGGGCGGAATCCGCAACTCATTAACCAGCACATCGCAATCTTTGTTCACCAAAGCAACATCCCGTCTTGCATCCGCTCTAAATGGTCTATCAGAGCTCTCGAACCCATCCAACAAATGAAGGTATGTCTCGAGCATATGATATCCTTGAAATTGAAACCCTTTTTTCAAGAAAGGAGAAGACCGTGCATCAAGCTTTAGCTCGACACCCACATGAGTGTAGACCCATTCCAATGTCCCAGTGATCTCGTCAAAATTTTGTAAACACTCGTTAAAGACCATTCCCGGCATGCACGGAACCACATCTTGTTTAGTTACGATACGCAATGTCTTCACCCCCATTTGATGTAATTCATCCCTGAAGCCAAAATTTCCAACCCTTGGAGCAGCGAAGGATATGACACTAATAGGGAGGTCGGGAAACAATGACGCAGCCTCATATGCGTTGAGGAGAGACAGTGCGCCACCCATACTGTGTCCAGTGATGGTCAGGCTCACCTCTTCTCCCCTGTTCTTGTAGAAGCGTACTAGCCTTGCTATTTCACCCATGACTTGCTCTGATGCACTAGACTTGTTGTACCTCGAAGAGTTGCATTTCGATGTGTATATACTAAGGAAACCTTGCTCCACCTTAGCATCACCATACCCAAACCTCTCCAGATTGCTCTGAAAATCCTCGTACCACTCACAAGGTGACACTGTCCCTCGCCATGCCACCACAATGTCTCTCCTGCCTATCCGTCGTGACTCCTCATCGTCGCTCACTGCAACAAATCCCATCCAGTTAGAGTGCTTGCTCCATGACTCAGCCAACTGGGACTTCTCTAACCACCTAGGCAAGTCTATATGTGACATAGCATATATATACTTTGCAACATTATAACCGTGTCCAGCAAGACCAACCTTCTCGAATAGCTTGTTTCGGTTGTACCTACAACTCCCACAGTACTCAGAGTACGAATCAAAATCGAATGCATCATAAGTCGCTTGTGCAAACTCGCCGTATTTGATTAGCTCTCGCCTTAGCCAAGGGTGGAGAGGGTTCAACAACGTATCCCAATCACCAGAGCCATGAATTTCAGCCCATCTCTTCGAAATATCTTCCTTAGGGGATGATATAGGATGGTTACTCTTGTCCTCTAAAATTGAGCTCAAGTTAGATTGGTTTGTGCTCCTTTGCATTTGTATCGACTCTATTTGTTGATGTAGCATATGCGACAAGGATTGAGCTAGGCGGGCTGCCGGGTGTGATCCCTTTACGACAGGTCGGTCCTCGACAAAGACCTCTTGGTTGACCCGAAGGCAGTTCACGGTTGGCCGATGATTAGGGGTCACTACTTGGTGGTGGTGGTGGTAGTTGATGGTGCGTTGAATTGCTTTCATGGTGACTTTTGTTGTTGAAATGTTTTGAGAGCACTTGTATGAAGTTGGTCCTTAGCTTTGTGGTTCAAGTGTATCTTATATATACATAGAGAGAAAAGTCGTACGTTGAACATGTGTGTTTTTTAGTACTACTATTTTGATTTTGATTTTGACATTTATTTTCCACCCATTTGACTGACTGACTTCCTGGAGCATTAATCAACTACTAGTACTCGTGAAACCGTGTTTATGCTGGGAATTCAGTTCCTTTTGAAAATGGGAGTTTGACCGTTCTTTTAGCATGCAAAGAATTTGGAGTTGAAATTATGAGAGTGAGAATATGAAAGGTTGAAGATCGCTTGAGAATCAGCAAACAAAAGGGGAGCACAAGTTACCACGAACCAAAAGAGAGCTTCACTTTGGTCAATATTTATTTTATTGTACTACTATATATTACCAGCAAACGTATACTTAATGCGTACTTTATCAATCTTTATTTAAGTACATTACATGTATTCAGTGTATACTTCTAAATATTCGTTAATGATTCTTAGGTATATTTAATGTATTGTATGCTATATAATTCAAAATTTTATAATTAAATATCACATGTATATACATTAAGTAATACAACTGGTACTTGCTAAAATGAGTTAAATACTTCACTTTTGGTTGGAGATGGAGTATATTTATAATGAAATAACATTAGGTACTTGCAGTCCAACCTCCAACCATCATTCAGAGTTGTTTACGACATCCATATGGAGATAGTGACATAGTGTTCCCATCATCATACCACTCGAAATAACTACAACCCCTCCTTCGTGCTTCATGGTTATTGTCACAACATACCAGGAACCTTCTTTCTGAATTGAGCTTTGATGCAGATTTCATTTCACCAAGCTTGGGGGATTTTCACATTCACACATGAGAATTGAATTGGCATGGTAATTAGCAATGCCAATTCAACAAATGAGCAACAAATGAGGATCTGTTTTGACTGCTTTTCATTTTTGTTAGGTAGTAGCTCACTGCTCACGTAAATGGGAATCGTTTAGGATTCTAGTTATCATCCTGTAGTTTGGCATGCTATTGTTTTCGACGTTACCAGTTTTAAGGAAATGAATTAGCCGCAATCGGCTTACAGACAGCTGAAGGTAATGATTAATGATCGATCAAACACAATCGATGCCTATGGTAATACGTACAATTATGTCCAAACTGGGAATCAGGTACATAACTGATGCAAAAACGAGAAAATAGAACAAATAAAACCTGTGCAAGTCTTTTCCAAGTCTCTTTTGATAATTCCGAAACAAATTGAAGATAAATTATGCTCATCAAATGGCTATTGGTACTATGTACAAGATCGGCGAATTCGGAACTACTTCTAGCGTACAAATCCAATCAAAATACAACAAAATCTAGTTCCACTACTAACATGACAAAAAGAAGAAAAAAGAAAATCTGCCTAGCAAATACTACTAACATACATATGGCACAACAACAATTTTGGGCAATTCCCAAACAAGTAACCAGTTGAATTGATGAGGTCGTGCACGGTGGTGCACTCTTCCTCACAGGGCGCTTTCCGACACCTTCTAAGGGTGCTTAAAGTTGCAACATGTCTTTGTCTTCATTTCCTAACCTACCGATATGAACACAAGCCAATTCTCTCACATAAATTATCTAACATCGGACCATCGTTTAGTTGGCTTACTTCGTACAGGGCAGAGTTCTGGTTGCCTCACTATGTAGATCTGATCTCCGGGCACTTTCTCACTATCTTGATTCCTATACCAAGTCCAGAGGGCCCAAGTCTCATTCTTCACCTGCAATTCATATTGTGATAATCATGATCAATGTCATTGGTGTGAAGCGACTTAAACTAGCATAATATCTAATTAGCACTAGGAAATTCCGAAGGCTGTTGGATATTTGGGAAAGTAATTATTGAAGGCCCGAAACATATATGAGGAACATTCCTGTTTGAGAAGTTTCACTTAAACAACTATTTCTTTCGCTGGAAAATAAGAGAACATAAACACTCGAACTGTTGAACACAACTCTGCCTCAACTGACTATACACATTGACTAGTTAAAGCTCTCAATTGGGCACTCAACTGAATCAGTTGGGCACGCTCCTCCAACAGAAAGATGTAGCATATAATTTGACTATAAACTGTAGGTTTTGCAGCTTCCACATTTGAAAATAAATGCTTCACATTTTCTACGCCTAGTACTATAGGGAGGGGAGCAAAAAAGTAATTTTCAACTCACGAAACTAATCTCTTAAATGGTCAACATATTAATTATGGGATAGAAGAGAAAATTGGACGGTGCAACTCTTAGCAAAGGCGTTCTTATTGCACAGTGTGAAAAGTAGTAGCTCTGCACATGCAGTTTGTCACAACTTTGAGAAAGAGAGAGGAGGACGTCCGTAAAGTATCCAGGTGGACCGGGTTTTGTCACTAGTGCCGTAGAGAGAGAGAGAGAGAGAGAGAGAGAGAGAGTACCTCAAGGATCCCATGGCCAAAGCTACTCTCTCTGTATGCACTGTAATCAGGCTGCTGGTCCCAGCAGAACTTACCAGCTGCAGGACCGGATGTAAAGTTCGCTGCGCAGAACCCACCCATGTACTTATCTGGGGTTGTTGATGGCTCAGGACAGTTTCCTGGCTGATCAGCATGTTCCAGCGCCATTTTCTCCCGGTTTCCGCCATCTCCTACTGTGATGTGAACTGGGGCGCACTGATCTAGGGTATAATTGTAAACTCTGTTTGATCGCTCATAGGCATGTACCTGAGATTGTGTCAACATGATGTCATTCAACTATCAATCGTTGAAATAACAAAACATCAGTTATCTTAAACGTCCTCATTTCCCAATGCTGATTTGGATCATTATGGAAAGCATTGTTCACATTTAAAAAGATCAATGAGGACGGACTTTGCAAGAATTGAAGTGAAATGCAAGCTAAATTAGGTGATGCATGTACAGAAGAAAATGGGTTAATCAGGTAAAGAGCAACTTACATGGCCATTGAAAACAATATCTACACCATAAGAGTAGAGTAACTCTTCCATTGCCACCCTCATGCACTCCGCTTCTCTGTAGTGAGCTTTGTAGGAAGTGTACCATGGTGGATGCCATGTAACAACCAACCATGGAGTTACGGATCTGTCAACATTATCCAAATCTCTCTCCAACCATTTGTATTGATCAGCTGTTAAGACAACAAGTTGAAGATGCGAGATTTTCTCATGTGTAAGCAAATGTTTATTAGACTGGGAGATAGTACAAATAATAGCAAGGAACTCTTAATACCTGATTCATTATAGGCAATGTAGGCCCCAAGCATAATAAAATGTATTCCTCCAGCATTGAAAGAATAGTAGAATGTGGATTTGGATTGACTCTCTTCTGATGGAAATGCAAACCGTGAACTGTAAGCTACAAAAGTTTTGTTTTCGGCCTGTTCCTCTATTTCATGATTCCCTTCAACCACCATTATTGGGACCTTAGATATGAGACTCTCCATATACCTGTCAAAGAACATGTATAAGATAACCAGAGGAAGAAATTTGCAGATAAATCATATCAAATATGACTTCGAATGAGAGTACAAAAGATATGGCCTGTGTGTATTATCACCTTCCCCAGTAATCCCATCGGGGTTGATACGTCTCATGGATAGGAGTTTGTGAAAACGAGCAGGAATAACAATCAGAACCAGTTCCATTAGTGAGGTACAGGTTGGCATAAGTCACATCGCCAACCAGGAGAAGGAGGTCGGGTTTATTGCTTGCTATGTGACTTATAGTGTCCGTTGTGTTGTATGTAAGACCCAAGTCACCAACAATCGCTATTTTACCAGGGAAACTTTGAGGGCCAGGAATTGGCATAGTCTTGAAGTGGTAAATGCCGCTCATGGCTGGTACATACGGATCTCCACATCGATAATAGTACATTGTGCTGGGTTTCAGGCCTATATAGACAACAGAGAAAGAAACCAAGACATCCATCAGAACCTGAACTAGATTGCTGACTTTTAAATGATGGAGCACCAGAATATGAAATTGTAAAAGGTCATATTCACTCAAATTTAACAGGGGAAAGATCAGAAGTGTCTAATTTACCTGTGAGCCGAACATGATGGATAATACCAGAAGTATAATTCTGAAGGCCTTCAAAAGGATAAAGCTGACTGTATACAAGAGAATAGCCCGTAGCTTCATTGGTTAGAGGGTATTGTAGTGTCCCATACTGAACAACACTCTTGACAGTTTGAGGATTCAATGGCTTTATATCATAACCAATCTGGTAATCCCCTGAATGTAAAACAAGCAGAAAACATTAGCAAGCCACACAATAACCACTGCAATGCATATGCACTTCCCATGAGAACAGCTATTGCAAAATCAATAATCTCATTACAGTTCAACTCTAATCAGGTGAAAGGCAGTTGACATGCAGAGCTGCAAAGAGCGAAATTAAAAATCAATTGTATGTACATCAAAGCCTTTACATTACAAGAGATTAACTATATGGGGGAATCCTGTATGTCCGAGAACCTCTCTTAATCATCATAACACCACCCATGTCATGAAAAGTCTTCTGTTTTCAGTTCTCACAAGCATCAACGGTAAAGTAAATTACCAACAACATAAACAAAAGTGTCTAACTACGGCCATAAAATAAAACCAGAAAGGAAAATAGGAAAAACAGTATCGAAAGGTCTCTAGAAACAATTCTTCCATTGAAAAGATCAAACACTAAATACACAACTGTAAATTACCACAACAATGAGCCACAGTTCCACTTTGCATTCCAACTAATGGTTTACAACGAATAAAATATGCTCCAAACAGTGTGAATTAAGCTAATTATAACAGGTTTAGCAACTCCATCTTCATCTTCTGAATAATTGTTGGACAATGCACCAATTAAGAAGCATCCTAAACAATGGCGATGTTTAAACCTTTGCTTTATATTAAATCACATGATTAATCAAAAGCTTAAACCTTTTTTCCTTGCGACATAATCAAAATTTCACATCTAAAAGTCTACTACCAATCAGATATATGTAAATTCAAATAGATTAGCTAAACTAGCTGAATATTCAATACCAAAAATCATTAACCAAAAATAAAAAATAATAAAATAAAATAAAATACTCCCTCTATTTCATACTATACGTCATCCTAACCAACTCCTTTCTTCATATTCTTATTTCATCTTAACGATCCATCTTCATTGAATTACATGAACACAAATTGTTTCAACGTAATGATTTTGTTTTTTTGCATTAAAAAATCATCACAATTTCTTAAGTACACTAACTGTATCATATGCACCACGTTCAAGCATGAATTATGCAACGTGCACGCATAACATAACTTTTAGCGAACCTTTTATCGAGATAAAATCCCTCTTCTTAAGTGATACTCCTTACGATAAAGATATCATACTTTAAAAATTGGTGTATGTGACACAAAAATTACAATGTACTTGCTACTTAATAGCTAATGCTAATTTCACAAATTCACCTCAGTTCATCACTCGTACAATTGCATTGTACTAACAATCATATTCACTTCATTAAACCCTAGAATTAACAATAAAGTATGCATTAAATTTCCAAAATCAAAATGAGGAAAGCTAGTTAACCTGTAATCCAGGAAATCCAAACGGAATCATAATCAACAGAAAGAGAAACCGAAATCTGTTCAGGCTCGAACCCATTCGCACGTCTCCGAACCCTAGGATCGCTACTCGGCAAATCAACGGCGTTGCCACGTAAGCTCGCATCAAACGGCACCGTTACGGGCTCAAACGGCCCGTCTAGAGTCGTCGGAATCTCCGCTTTAGAGAGAGAAACCACAACAAAGATTACCAGAGAGAAAATTAGGGTTCGTAAACTCGACGCCATTATTGTAATCTCAAGCTCCAAATTAGGGATTTCGATTTCGATTTTTCATAAATAATTTGATTTTTTTTTTTTTTTTTGATTTGGTTTGAGGAAAAGAAAAAAATTGTGGGACGTGATGGTATATATAGAGAAGGGGTGTGGGATGGAATTGTTTGAAAGGATGGAGGGTAAAATTGGATGAATTGAATTTGATCCGTTTTTGGGTACCTTTAGGAGTGTCCGAATATTCTGCCTCGAATCTCGTGTTTATCAGTCAGTTTGTTGTTTGTTTTGTTTGTGACTGATTTTTTTCACGTTTTTTATGTTTTGGTTTTTTTTGGATGATTTGGAGTTTTGTTTGCTTTGTTTTTGTTCTTCTTTTCTTACCTTTCTTATGGGCCAATGGAGTGTGGTGAAAGAAAGAGTGAATGATAATTATATCCATCAATGATTTTGGGACAAATGAATGACAAGAGTTTGTTTGGGAAGTTACAAATTTGTGCCGCCCATATTATAATAAGCCCATAGATATTTATCTAATGATTCTATTTATCTAATGATTCTCTTTAATTTATTTTGTTTAATTGAAAGTGTCATCAAGTTGATTGTAGGCGAATTGGAATGAGGTCAACCTCAGGAACATCCACAACGATCTTCCAACAATCAAATTAGTTGAATGAGAAAATTAGAGCAAAAAATTCTGAAAAATGAAAGAGAACAGCCATGTTTGACGACAACATATAGCATTTTGGAGGAATAGAGCGTGTTTGACAAGTGAATATGTTCTTTTAGGTGTTTGGCAAACAACATGTTAGAAAAGCAAACTGGTCCCAATATGCTCTTCACTAAAGCATTTTAGAAATAGTATATTGGGACTTTAATGTCATATGACATGTTTGTCCTAAAGTTGAAATTACATACAATATCTTTATCCAATAAGAAAAGATACATGTCCTTGTTATTCAACCTTTCAAAATGCTAATTACACATGACAATGTGCTAATCTACCAAATATTTTTTCACAAATTGCTCATGCTAACTTAAAGTCAAACATGCTATTACAAACTGCTATATGCTAACGGTTATATGGTTAGTGTTTTCATCCAAATAGAGCCAACATGTTTCAACCTTTTGAGGATCTCGAGTGTCTTTTTTATATAGAGAGACTCATAAGAGTGATTTCACGAAGCAGGCTAAGACACGTGTGCCCTAATTTTGGTTGGCTTACATGCTTGGACTTTGGATCATATCCTGCCATATATGACCCTGCATATGATCCCATGATACGTCATTGTCCAACTTCATCTAACCTGGACTAAAATGGCTCAAGGTTCGAGGGACGACATAGGTTGAGAGTGAGATATTGCTCAACGGTGAGCTTGAAATGTGACATCAAGGTTGTGAGAAGAAGTCACTTAGTCAAGTTGTCAAGCAGTCATCCTTGAAAAGATTGTGATAGATTTTTTGTTATCAACTGATAGAAATGGCCCATAAAAAAGGGTTAAATATGCACATTCATCGTGAGTTAATATACTCTTTCTTGGCTTTTTTTTTTTTTTTTTTTTTTAGTGGTTAGAAATTACAAGATCAGCTGGGAGGCTCCCATATCGAGAGCAATCCCTAGTCTATCAATGTTAAGGATATCATCAAATTCTAAAGACCAAAAAGTATCTTAGTAAATTGTATCATTAATTACTAAACCTAATTTGGCCATTAAATTTGCTGCTTTATCTGAATTGGCTAACATGTACTTCATGTTGTCATAATATTAATGCAATGATCCAATGTGGTTCTGTTGAGTCTTGTGTAGACTTGGTTTACCGTGGATCAAGGTGACTCTCACACTTTATAAATGTGACTACCTAATGAAGAAGTCACTTTTTAAATCAGGTTATCAGAATCACCTTAGTTTAAGGTAGTCTAAGTCTACACAAGACTGGTCGATGTTATTCGTGTCAAGTGGTTTAACATGCTCGTGGGCATGGGCTCATCCAGCAAGTGTCCATCTTCATAAAAATTGTAACCTTAACTACACCGAACACGAAGAGAAAAGCCCAAGCTTCTTATTGGATATTTTGGGCCTACATCATTTTGGACTACGTTATTCAAACACCTCTTTCGATCCATTTGACATGAACACTTCTTTCGATCCATTTTCACAATGTGACATGATCCGTTATCCAAGTGCAATTGATTAAACCTCAAAGATCCACGTGAATACGTGATGACATTGAGGGCTCGTTTGGTAGCAAGGAATGGAATGTAATCAAATATAACTACAAATGGAGGAGGGAGAGGAAGAGAGATGGT
>ONZA01009599.1:19641-35843 GCA_900322205.1 Kewa caespitosa
CACTAGGGTTTAACACAAAGTNGGATCTAATTCATTCTAAAATTCGCAACTTGGTTAGCTCATAGTATTCATTTGGGTATGAGAAAAATGAACTTTGACTTGAATTGGAAAGTCGATATTCATCCAAAATTCAAATCTTTTTTCTTATGGCAATTCTTTCACAAAGCGCTTCAGCTTTGAGATAAACTTGCGTCTTGCTCGTCGTTATAATCTTCAAGACAATTTGTTTGTCTTAAGCTTGAAGAGTGTTGAATTCATATCACCTTTCTAAGATTGCCCTAAGGTTATGGAATGTTGGCAGGTTACTAGGGATTGGATTTAGTTGAATTTCGAGACCCCAAGTGGATACGTTTAGGGAAGGTTTCATAATCTTGCTTACAATATGGGGGGACTTTTGAAAAATTTTAAAAGTTTCAAAAATTTTGCACTTTCTTGTGGAGTATTTGGAAGGAAAATGAACTTATTATTATTATTTTTTTTTTTTTCAGTGCAAGCATTAAGAGCAAATAGTATGTGTACATGCGCAAGGTAACATGCACATAATGGAACTTTCGATATGGTGTATCTCTCCTATCCAAAAATAATGGTATCTTAATGGATCATTCATGGACTTTGATGGCAGTTTTGGAACCATAAAATGTAGCATCGGAAGGTTTGAAACTTTTAAGTAATGAGTCTGAAGGGTTACAAGCTCATATTCTTGCGGTTGTTCTCATAACGTCTCATAAAGTAAGGACTCAACCACATAGATACGTGTCGGTATTAATTAAGGAGAGTCATGACATAAAATTTGAGATGGAATCTATGTCCAAGAATCACGTCTCGGACTTGGTTGATTTGTTGGATGAGCTAGACCCATTGGGTGTAAAAGGATCTTTAAGATTAAGATGTTCAAAGATAGAAACATTCCTATTTGAAAACTAGACTTGTGGCTAAGTGTTAGTGCTTTCAACAAATGGTTGGGCCTAGGGTCCTTTTCAAAAGGTCCAGGGGCCGAGCTTGGGAAGCGAGCCGAGGACTTTCCTCTGGGGCCCCACCCGGACAACGGTTCTAGGTCTAGGTTCAGGTCACCACTATCGCTCACACTACTTGGACAACAACAATGATCTTTGTTCGAAGGACTTAAACTGATTCTTATGATTGGCCTTGAAGGTTAAGGCTAGGACTTATACCAATTTCTATATCTAATCTCGAAGTTAGAATTATAACTAGACAAACCACTTATATTCAAGGCATGAACTTAGCACAAGTAAAATTTAAAGAAAACAACATGATTTAGAGAAATATACTTTAAATATTCATTCGGTTGTTACATGTTCGAGGGGGACTAGATCATGATCGAGTGATCTGGGCAGAAACGTTACAACGATAACAATTTTAACATGAAGTGTATACCTCCATACTGGATGGTTTGGTAAAGATGTCTCTCCTCAAGGACAGCCTTCTCCTCCTCGGTGGAACTATGGAACCTTGCTCTAACACTACTTCTACTTACTACTCCTAAGGAAAGTGCTATATTACAAGTTTGATATCTACTCTTAACAAAAGAAAGAAAAAGATGTGCTTTTGTGCGATTGATTGTGTGCGTCTTCTAATGTTGTTCTTCCCTGATTTATAGACGTCTTGGCTCAGCAACTGCTCCTTATATCTTGAACTTCATATTTTGCCGCCTTGATTCCGTGGCTTACAACTACCTTCAACAGCCTCCTTCGAGCGCCAAAGCTCCCGCTCCTATTACCCACGTTTTGACTCTGAAAGACAGGGGAACATGTCCTTTCATCTTATGAGAAACAACCCTTAATTGTGCTTCCTTAGCCGATTTATATGTTAATTCACACACATTTCATAAACCCTTAATGTAGCCCGTTGTGACATGATTTTTTAGGCTTATACCTTGCATTTTTGATCAAGATGTAATTCCTTTTAAGGTATCCCACTTCGTTTCACTAGATTAATAAACTAATTTTTCATATTGATTTAAATACGTGGCACAAGCCACTAGATAAATTTTTGTAAGTTGTAAGCTGGTCTTCTCATAGCTTAATTCCATCTTATAACATTCCTTTTAATTCTTAATGGAATATTACATATTTGATATCAATAACATCCGTTACCTTGTACAATTATTCGTTTTTGAATAGTGGTATGTTTCATTAGGATGTATTTAATTAGTTATATTAAATTAATTATTTTGATAGAATTAATATGTACTTTCTCATTCATATATTCATAAGGCGTAAAGTAATAATTATCGTCATTGATTTGCCTTTTGGATAATTCTCTTCGAAAGTCTATTGATATTACTGTTTCCAAGCCTCTCTTTGGGCTAAGAATACCTTTTCAGGCCTTTGTTTCGAAAAAGCTCTGGTCTTGGGTGGCCCAATTATCTTTATTGGTTAACACAAGTTATAGGTATCGGATAACAACAATGTGTGTGTGTATGTACACATATGCATTTGAGTATATAATACTCCATTTGATTTTTTTAGATAAAAAAACATCCTTCAACACCTTAGTTCAATTAGGTAACTTAGTTTTGTTCATAATTCCTTTGATTAAATAAAACCAATGAATCATTATTTCTTCAATTATGAGGTTTATCACATTAATTCTGAGTTTAAATAATGTATGTCTCATAATACATTTTTCCCACAATTAGAGATAATTCGTACTCCACTATTAATCTTGCTAAGTTGTTGTCCCTTCGTTGAACCTTTTAGTGTATAGCCCATAAATTTGAGTCATTAAAAATTTGTTAATTTAAGAGATGGATTAACGATATTTTCTTCGCTCATATGTTTTGTAAGGCAAAGACAATTATAATCTGAATTATTCTCTAAGTAACCCCCTTCGAAGGCTCTATTAAATTTATTATTTCTAAACCCCTTCTTTGGGTTAAAAAGGCTTTGACCTTCACTAAAGGCCTAGTTTTGGGCGGCCCAATATTTTTATTGGTTAACAAATGCCTCCTAATATACATGTATTAGTCATGTCCATGTACATTATATTTACTCCTTTTTAGGCGGATATGACATCACTTAACTTGTAGCCGTTTTGGAGCTTCTTTCTACAAATAAACTCATTGTTTGCATTAAATGCTCCAAAGTTTTTTTTTTTTTTTTTTTTTTTCAAAGTTAAATCATCACTTCCACTCCCCTACTTTCTACACTCCACTCTTTTCAACTTCTAGCTTCTCTTCTTAAGCCTCCTCTATTTTCTCTCTCTCTTCTTTGAGATTTATTCTTCGTTCCAATTCCTCAATTTCCTCGTTCTCGTCTTTAACCAATCATCTTCGAAACATGTATTCTCCACTCCCCCATGTTTTTGAGGAGGATCTCCAGAACTCCTAGGAGGTTCTTGAAATCACCAAGCTCCTTCACGATCGGCCATAATTTTACTCACCCCGGTGTGTCCGCGAGCAGACCTTTTCGATTGAGGTCCCTTGAACTGCCCCTATTTCAGCTGGGGCCAAACTTGCAGCTTTTACTCTAGGCCGTCTCCTTCACTATGATGCTCTTATCGGTGGGGAGCCCATAACTGAGAAGCTTTCTTCTATTTTTCCTGTCTCAAAAACTCATCCTACCATTGCGTTTGATCCTAAACGCAAGCTGTACCGCCGCAAGTGATACACCAAACTCGATACCAAACCCATCAATGGTTGGGTTAGTGACAACGCTAACGCTTGGTTCAACTGGCTCTATCGGTTGAGAGATCTCTATTCTCGCTGGGCTGATAACAGAATCTTAGGGTTCCTTTGGCTTAGTTGTTACTCTTTCATCCCTTTCTAGGTGTCTTGTCTTTTGCCCTTCTACCCTTTTGGAATCCTTCCATTGACTATTTTGTCTTGGGTCATGGCATTCGAACGTTAACCCTTGAGGATGTGGCCTTTTTTTTTCGGCCTTTCTTCTTCTGATGGTCTGCCTTTACCCACCCAAGTTCTTGTTGGGGTTGCCCAATCTTATTATGAGCAAGCTTGTGACCTCATAAAAAAGATTGGAGAGAAATCGAATTTTACTTATCTTTCCTAATTAACCACTTCGAGGTCTTGCTCATGATGAGCAGGTCTCTGATGGGGAGATGGCTGTTTTATCAATTTCTCCTTGTGTCATCTCTTGAAGGTTCAAGGTGTTAATGTTAGTTAAACCTTTCTTGTACTTGCTTCGAAAATCGCTGCCTCCACGGGCCCTCTTTGATTGGCCCCGTTCCTTCTCACGCAATTCTATTGTAGTATGTTTCACTTTCTCGAGCTGGGTTGCTCTAACAACATCAACAAGAATTCTTCGCCTTTGTAGATTTGGACCTGCTGGGTTTACCTTCACTTTTCGTCCTTGGTGGATGCCCATACTCCGGACCAAATGGAGGCTTGTCTTGAATCGGAGCTCCAACCGTGCAAAGATGTCGAGCATGACTGTTGGATGTTTCTAAGCATCTCTTGGTGCTTCTTTGAGGAGGCTATCTTCTGCTATGCCAAAAGTACACTGGCTTCGAACCTGCCCAAAGTGATTGTCAACCTTTTTAACCCTAATTGCCGAACTTGTTGGATGTCAAACACTAAGTTGAGTCCGCAAGCTGGTCAGACCAGTCTTGGTGAGAGGGTTGTCCGGCAATGGCTTTGGGAGTTCACCCCTTGACGTTAGATGATGAATCTCATCGCGTTCACTAGCATTCTATTTTTCATTTGAGGGGCCTGAAATACTTCGACTCCAATGAATTGGGCGTGGAGGTTTATAACCCACAAGTTATTTTGAAACCTTTTGACTTTTATGATATTTTCCTCTATTGTCTCTTATTGACTTTGCTGTTTTATCTTGCATTTAATTGGTCGCTCGCAGTTTAACACCCCCAAAGCACTGACGTTCCATTATTTCAGACTCTCAAGTGACCATGGCACTTGCGTTCGGACCTGGTAAGTCTGAGTTCTGGTCGAAATTTTTATGAGGCGGAGGCTATTCTGAACATGGACCGTATGACCAAGATTCAAGTGGAGGATGCCTTACCTTGGTTTTGAAAAGAGCGTTGTTTGAAAATTTTTCTTAAACGGTGGTTCGAGTTGTTTGGAATGAAACTCGAACCAGACATGGTGTTTGCTAGGTCTATTTCCCTACTCGAGCGTATGAGATATGAGGCTATTGAAGGGGATGATATTCGTGCCTTCCTGCCTAAGTTATATTCAAAATTTCTGTATCTCGAACTCTTGTTTTCTCAACTTGTAACTTGACTGTATTCTTACCTTCATTTTCAGCCTAGTACCACTGCCCAGTCCTCATCTCAAAAGAAAAAGTCTTCTCTTCTTGAGCTTAGGACTAAGGAAAAGGAGGATCGCCCTTCAAAGCGTGCTGCCTAGTCTTCCCAATGTGCTCATCCGGCTCAGCCCTTGAAGGCTGTCAAGGTTGTTCGAGTTGATGAGCCTGCACCAGTTAATGTCTCTCCTCCTTCAGTAGAGGGTATACCACCTTTACCACATGCGTCTCCTGTTTGAGATGTTGCTACTATAGAGGGGCTTTCTTTGTCTCCCCTAGACCAAGGTGCATTACATGAGCACCCTGTGTCTCTGGGCTTCAAGGCTCTCTTTGTCTTGGGGTTTTGAGTGATCCCTCTTAGGCTAATTTCTTTGATGAGACCAAGGAGGAGAAGGCTGAGAGTGCTTAGGCAATGGCCAATACCGAGGATTAGGCACCGCATATCCAATCCCCTTCAACTTTACCGACTACTGCTTTTTAGTATGCCTTCTGATAGATGTACCTTTCTTTTTTGAAGGCACCCAAGCTATCAAAGTAGTTGTTACTTCGTCTACTATCCCATCACCTACCACCTCGAAGGATAAGGAGGTGGTAGGGACCCTGAGCCCTAGCCCTTTGGCCATGGTCCTTTTCAAGGAGGCTGGGCCTTTTAGCCTCCACTGGATTCCCCTCTCTACGGGGATGACTTTTTGAGAACCCCCTCGGATGGGTCTTCTAATGGTGGAGCTCAAGGGTCTGTAGCATCGAATCCTTTCGTTCCACTCATAGGTAATTGAATTTTCGTTAGGTTTTCATTTTTCGAATTCTTACTTCTTTTTCTAACTTACTAACTTTCTTGTAGTTCCTCAAGAGTTACACTCACAGCCAGTGTCGTACTTCTCCCTATCGAGCGATGGTTCTTCTAGCCTTAGAGCTACCGGGAAGAGGTTGCTCGAGGAGCTAGGAAGACTTCCTTCGGAGCGCGCCCCGGCCCTTCGCCTGATGAAGTTCATCCGCAGCTTTGCAAACTGAGTGTCTTGGCTCCCGGTACCAGTCAGATGATGGAGACTTTGGCCTAGCGTATCTTTGATATTATCCTAATCTTATGCGATCCTGACGCTGAGGCAATCTTGACCAAGTCCTTCGAGGAGCTTGATGCGATGGAAGATGATCTCCTCCACAAAAGTAATAGGCTTGCTGAGCTCCTAGTCGAGGATAAGGAGTACTATGCTGAAATTTGAGCTATCGATAACCAAACAGCCGAGCTACATGTAAAGATGGAGATCCTGTGTGCCCAAGTGGCTGATCTTGAGGGGAGGTATCGTGAGCTGCAAGACACAACCATCCCCTTGTTCAAGCAGCTTCAGCTGTACAAGGATTTGGGCGAGACCTCTGCGACTCGAGAGGCTTCTATATTAACTTTGGGGTAGTTGTTAGATGTTTTCCTTTCTTAGATTTTTTGAACATCAAGTTCTATACCCTTTTTGGTGTTTTTGGCCTTGTCTTTTGGTGACATGTTTGTAAATTTTGGACAACTTACTTATTTTGTTTATGCACTTTGTTGTCTTCCTTCGAGATGACTTGCCTTTTTTTTTTATTTTTTTTTAACCTTGCTTTTTGCATGTACATTTTATTTTACGTAGCTTGCTTCATTTACTTTCGTGATTGGGAAAATCCCTTTCATATTAGATTTTTTCATTTTTGATGCATGTTGGCCCATAATTCTGGGCACCTTTTTTTAATTATCTCATGGTTTGTTTCCCAAATGGTAGGAAAAACTTCTTTAAATACTTTCCATTAATCTCTCGTCCAAAATCATTCACTTTCATATACTGCAATTTAGATGAATTTTCTGATAGGACTTGATCTATTATTAATGACCCTTCCCAATTTGGTGACCATTTTTTCCAATAGGGTATCTTCCTCCTTATAGGAGCACTACTTTCCAAACCTTTTCTCCTTTCGACAAACGTTTCTTCTTCACTCATTTATTATAGCACCTTTCGATTTGCTTTCTTTGTTGTTCAATCCTATGTAGGGCTTCGAGCTGCATAATCTCATAGTCTAGAGATTCCACATTGATGTTTTCTTCGTACTCATCTTTAGAAGAAATTGCATGTTTGGTCACCCTCATCGACCTTACACTGATCTTTACTAGGATAACGACTTCATGCCTGCATACCAGTTGAAAAGGTGTTACATTAGTATTGTCTCTTTTTCTTGTTCTGTATGCCCAGAGGCTATTAAGAAATAGATCATGCCACTTTCTCGGATAATCCTCGATCTTTTTTGTTATACTGTTCTTGATGGTGTTGTTTGAAGCTTCTACCTGCATATTTGCTTGTGCATAATATGGGGTTGAATTAATCAATTTAATTGAAAATTGACCAAGATATTCGAAAACCTCTTCGCTGTTAAAAACTATGGCTTGATCTATCGTAATCATTTTAGGGTTACCAAATCTCATGATGATATTTTCCCTCACGAATTGATTTACACCCGATGAGTTAATATTTCTATAGGCTTTTATTTCCACCCATTCAGTAAAGTAATCGATGGCTACTAATACAAAATCATGTCCTCGAGTCGAATGAGAATTTATCTTCACCAATTATGTCCATGGCCCATCCTCAAAATGGCCATGGCTTGATGATGGATTTTAGTTTAGTGGCTGGTGCTCGACTGATCCCTTCATATTTCTAACATTTCACAAAACCCTTACCATATTATGTAATCTTGAGTCATGGTTGGCCAATAATACCCATATCTATGTATGAGCCATCTCATCATTAATCCGGCCTGGGGTGCTCAACAAACTCCTTCACGCACTTCTGCCATGATGACTAATGTATCGTCTAGGTCTAGGCATCTTAACAACAACCCTTTATCTCTTCGAAATAACTGATCACCTTATAGATAATGATTATGGGCCATGTGCTATATCCTATTTGAATATCCTCCTCCAGAAGGGTTGTTTAGGCATTCGATTAGCTTATTCGTCCAATCCTCTTTGCGTTTCATGATATCTATTTTACATATTCCTAGGTTTTCAATACCCTTATCCCCAAGATGGTTCATTTCATCAAAAGGGGTAAAAAATTCACCATGGATAGTAATTGTCTCTTCGAACTTCGACCATGGGATCTTATAGCCTGATGCCCACTGTGCCAATTCTTTGGCTACTTCATTCTCGTCTTGAGGAACATATTTGGTGTCCACATCGTAAAAACTTTGTAATAATTTGTTGATTCGAGTGGCCCCGCTTATAGCCATTCTACTTATTGATCTGTACGTAACTTTTCTCTGATTTACTATCCATTGTGAGTCTCCTTTTATTCCCACGGTCTTTGCTCCTAGATCCTTAAGGATTTTGAGGCCCAATATTAGTGCCTCATACTGAGTCCTATTATTCGTACATGGCCTTTCTAATGAGAATGCTACTTTTATCGGAACCCCAGTTGGTGATATTATACCAGCTCCTTCACAACTTTGTACATGAGAATCATCGAAATACAAAGTCCAAGGTACTAGTTCCACAATATTATTTTCCTTGGCCTGTGCTTCTATGCTTGGATGTTCAGCTAAAATCTCTGCCAGCGCCTGGCCTTTCGTAGCCTTCTGTGAGATATGTATGATATCATATTGTAAGAGGTTTAGATTCCACTTACTTAATTTTCCTTTTAGTAGGGGTTGTGACAATAGCTAAAATCTCTGCCAGCGCCTGGCCTTTCATAGCCTTCTGTGAGATATGTATGATGTCATATTGTAAGAGGTTTAGATTCCACTCAGTTAATTTTCCTTTTAGTAGGGGTTGTGACAATATATATTTCCCAACATCAGTTGGTGACACCACTCAATAGTGAATGCCATAAAATAGTGCCTTAATTTCTGGAAGGCATAATGTAACGTAAAACACCATTTTTCTATTAGTGAATATCTTGTTTCTGCATAATTGAGTAATTTTGATAGATAAAAGACCACTTGTGTTTTTCACTTGTGCATTTTCTTGCACTAAAAGGCATCCTACTGATGCATGTGCAGCGGCCATGTGAAGCCTAAGAGGCTTCCAAGATCAAGGAGGTATTGGCACTAGAGGTTTCGCTAGGTTTTTTTTTTGATCATTTCATAGGATCTTTGATGTTCCTTCTTCCAAATGAATTCGTTATCATTTTTTATTTTAAGGAGTGAAGAAAATACTTGAATTTTCCCAACCAGATTTGATATAAACCTCCTGTTAAAGTTAATCTGTCCCAAAAACCTTTGTAATTCCTTCTTGGTTTTGGGGTGTTCCGCTTCAAGGATTGCCCTTGCCTTGTTTATATC
Organism: Kewa caespitosa; assembly: GCA_900322205.1. NCBI lineage: Eukaryota > Viridiplantae > Streptophyta > Magnoliopsida > Caryophyllales > Kewaceae > Kewa > Kewa caespitosa. Next base: position 29,184 of record ONZA01009599.1, read on the forward strand.
TACCTCGATCCCCCTCTGGTGGATCAAAAACCCTAAGAGTTCTAGGCTTGAACTCCAAAGGCACATTTCAATGGGTTCATCTTGAGTTCGTATATTCCTCATCCTTTCGAAGGACTGCCGTATGTGTGTTGCGTGATAATCTTCATTCTGAGACTTAATCACTACTTCATCTATATATACTTCTATGAACTTTCCGATCATGTCATGGATCATGACGTTCATAGTTCTTTGATACATGGCTCCTGCATTCTTAAGTCCAAAAGGCATAACTACCCATCCGAAGGTCCCTAATTACCCCGGACATCAAAATGCAGTCTTATGTCTATCTTCTTCAGCTATTCGAAGCTGATAGTATCTGGAGTATCCATCCATGAATGATAGAACTTTGTGCCTTGATGCTGCATCAATCAAGGTATCAACAACCAACATAGGGTGCTCATCTTTAGGAGTAGCCTTGTTTAAGTCCCTAAAATCTATACAGACTCTTACTTTCCCATTTTTCTTTATTACGGGAACAATATTAGCTACCCACTCTACATATCGAGCTGGCCTTATGAATAGAGCTTCTAATAATTTCTCAATTTCTTCCTTAACTCCACTGATTACTTCAGGGGCAATTCTTCAAGCTGGTTAGATTACCGGCGTACCACCTTCTTTGATAGAAATTCGTGCTAGCTATCTTGGTGTCAATTTCAGGCATCTCATGATGTGTCCATGCAAAAAATTCGTTGTATTTGTGAAGGATTTTTATAATTGTTTCCTTGTCTTTAGCCTCCAACTTTGCTCTAACATCAATTATTTGAGGATCTTCTTTTGGTACCAAATTTAATTCTTCAAGTAAATCTTGGATTTTTACATTAATATCTTCACTCTTTTCCCATATTCTTTCGGGATACTCTAATATTGTCTCGTTGCAAATGACTTGACTTGCATAGCTAGTTTCTAGCATGAGTCATTGCTCGAGATTAGAAGAGATTAAAAACTTTAAAGACTTGGCAACTACCGAATTTAAAACATCTTTTTCATTCATTATAAAAGAGGTTTTTTACATGCATAATCTAAATATAATATAAAACTAAACTAAGTTAATTCTAAACTTAGGGAGCTTATCTTCAGTGGACCGTTCTTCCATGCTTCGATTATGGAATTAAGTCTTGCTCGAAGGTCTTCGTCCCCTTCTTATTCCTCCGCTGCTTGCTTCTAGGCAGTTCTTCTGTCACTCGTGACCTTTTCTTCCTCCTTAGGGACCTCTAACCTGAGCGGTCTGCACACACAATTGTAAAATCTAGTTTCAAAAGAATTGGAATCCATTAGATAGGGTTTATCACAGCCTTTACTACTTCGTATTTCTTACCATTCCATAGTACTAACATTTGATGCAAAGTCGAAGGCAAATAAAAATTGCTATTGATCTAGTCCTTTCCTAGTAAGGCCTGGTAACTAGCATTAGCTTGCACTACAAAGAAGACTGTGTAGGATATTTTTTACCCTACTTTCATTCTTACCAGTGGTATCCCTAACGTCTTAGTTCCTTGATCGTAAAAATCATAGACATCTACATTAACAGCTATTAGGCCCTTCGAGGACCTCTGTAAAAATTTAGCATAATACTGGGCAATGCATTAACTGTTGCCCCATTATCTATTAAGACTTTATTAATCGAGATCCCATCAATTTCATTCTTAATATAGAGAGGTTTAATATGGTTCGTATCTACCAGTTCCCTGTTTAACAAATTTTCCAATACTTCACTTAAATCAAGGGTACGTTGACATACTTGACATATATCTTGGGACATTTTGGAATACTCTTCATCTCAAAATAAATCAAAGGTATCCACATCTACAAATTAAAAGGGTGAATTCGTACCTCAATCATGGCTTCCCACCTCCTCGAAATTGCTTTCGAAAGGCTCATCAAAACCTTCTCTCGCACCAAACTCTGGCGATAAGACTGTGACCATGTTACAACTAAAGTCTCCTTCAAACTGGAGTGCTCTCCTAACTGCCTGGTCTTTGAGGGTAGTGTTCGCTCATAATGATGAGATCTTCCTCCTCATCATCAAAATTGTTGTTGTAGTCATCTTCTCCATCCTTCTTTTGGAGCTTGATATCCTTCATGTGGTCATTTAGAGCGTCCACATCATCCTTTTCTTTAGTAGGGCAATCGACCCCACCTACTCGAATCTTCAATTCGCCCTTTCCGAGGGCCTCCTCGTTGACTCTGATTTGAGCAACCATGGCCTCCTGTTGCATTTGCATTGCAACACTACACCTAGCATTAGCTAGTCTTTCGGTTAGCACTGCTTTCTTAGACCTTGGCTCCAAGTGCACCAAGTTGGGGACCCATGGTCGAATGGGTCCTTGCATGGGAAGGTGTCCCCCTCTTGCTGAGAAAGCCCCTCTTCCCATTCGCCCTCCTCGTCCCCTAGGAGAAAAGTTGGCCCCCCTAAAAATCGTTCATTTGAGGGCGTTTTTGCAGTATCTTCTGGTATGGTAGCACCCAACTGGGATCATTTGGTAGCATCTGTAGGAGTACTAGTTCGAAATAGAGTATATCAGCACACCCCATGCATAGGACCTTCTGGATTTTCTTCAAGTTATCAGTGACTCTAGTAGAAACCTTTGCTGGGCTTTAAGCACCTGTTTGTAGCTCTTAACCTCTTGTTTTCCTTTGGTGGAATTGGAGGTGCCCTCTATTTTGTGGAGATTAATCTCGTGATCCTTCTTGTCGACAAGACCCATTGCTGCCTTGTCAACGTAGGTAAGTTCGATCTTACCTTCTCTACACTGCTTCAAGACGAAGCGTTTGAATACCAGGCATCTCTTAGTGGTGCGTAAAGTGTTCATGTGCCCGTTTCAAGTCTTCTCAAATCCATATTCCTATCTCACCTTGGAGAATATCGTGACCCCTTCATCGATTAGGCGATTGAACAATCAGTTGGCCACATCGTTGTAGGCCCTTCCCTGAAAGTTAAAGTTCACCATGTTAATTTTGACATGATCAGCTTCAAAATCAAGAAAGTTAACGGGAAATGGGTTTCTTCTATACTCGTCTTTTCCTCATTTAGAAAGATTAACTCTTTTGTATCAATCTTATCTTGTATAACATTCATAAAATAGACATGCTTGCTATGAGTCGTGACATTATGCCAAGTACAATAGGTTTTTCCTATCAATTCCGCCTTTGAGGGGATGTTGTGTTTTCTTTTAAACTTGAGTTTTTTTATTAGCTGATAACCAATCGAAAATTGCATCAGCTTTAGCTACGTTAAAGGTATACTTTCTATGTATTGAAACCTGCATCAAACTGGATGCAGTATATTCCAATTTCTCTAACAAGGAATATCAAAACGATGCTCCCCTTACAAATTCGGCTGTATCTACCTCATAGTCTCTTTGTAAAGACCATGGTACGTTGAATTTGCATGCATTGTAATTTCAACGCCCTGGGGGTGGCATATTTCTATGTTTCCTCTGACTATCTTCTTTTAACATTTGATAATATCGAACTACGCTCTCGGTTAGTTCACAAAATTCGTTAAATCAAATGCCATCGAACTTTAACCTATACTCTATAGTCATGCAATGAAAGGCTATTTGTACAAACTATTTTCGGGTAGGTTAGTATGACATCTTATTCTAGCTTCTTTAAATTCTCTTTAGAAATCTTCGGGATGAGACCCCAAAATCATTTTCATTCTTGTTAGGCCACTCACTGATATCCGAGGATCTATCCTGGTAAAGTGGTTTTGAAAGGGAATTGCATCTCCTCCCAACTATGTATGGAATTGGGCATCAGGTTCGCATCCCAATTAAACGTTGTTCCGGCCGGTGAACTAGCAAACATCCTAAGTTTGAGGAAGTCATCATCAACGACTTCTCTACACTGACATTCTATGCCGACATGTTATCCTCTCCTGAGAATAGAGTGAAGTCTAGGATTTGAACCCCTTGTGGAAATGGGTGTGCTCTATCTACCCATTCTGGATATGGTTTGTTTACAAGCGTCATGGGCCTTCGAATTCCCGGACTGTTCATTCTCTCTATCATTTTCTATATTTGGTTTGCTATCGGATCGTTTACTCCTCCCATATATCCTCCTAGGTTTTTCTGACCTATGTTTTAGTAGGGTTGCGGCTACCCCCCAAGGGTTTGATTTCCCATTGCTAGCCTGCCAAGTAGTTGCCCCACAAGTATATCGTTTCAAATAGGTTGGGTAAGCATTACCCATTCCTATGTATATTTTGTCATGTACGTGCCCCCCATATGGACTGGTTAACCCCCCATAGGTATTATGCGTGGTATCTAATCGGGTACCATTAGACAAGGATCTTATCCCTTGTGTTCCTAAGTTCCCATATATGCTATTCACTTGTAATAGAATGTTATTTGGATTCATGAGGTTGACTATGTCAGACATATGTCCCCCGTCATAACTATTTGGGGACTTTTGAGATCCTTTTTCCATAGTGTTATATCCTGCTAGGCCATTTGAAGGACCTGTTTGAGGGTCTACCCCTATTGGATTTGATGTTTGGCCTATTTCGAGACCTTTCCCTTTAATGGTAAAACCAGGAGGTCCTACCTCTATTATGATGGCAGGACACCCTATGGGTAACTCCATTTCTTTCCTTTTGTCTTGGTCATTTTTTCCAAGTTTTTAATCGTCATGTTCCAAATTTTCAATAATTGATAGTATTTTTCAACTATAGGTTCTAGGTTACTTTAAACGTTAGAAGTAACACTTGTGGCTTATTTTTCTTGTGCCTTGTCGAAGACATCTGAAAATTCACCGAATCATTTAGAAGTGTCTTTACATATTTCCTCTACAGTTTCTTTCGAGACATTTACTACGATATCTATAAAAGATAGTTACGCTTCAATTATTTGCCTAGTCATTAGTCCGTTAATATCTTTGTTGTTTTGTCCATGGAGACCAGCTAAGGTTTGCATAACTTTGTCTAATTATCTCCCATACCTAAGTGATGCTAGGCTAACTCCCTCTCTAATATGCATTTCATTCGAGGCCTCTCCTATAGATTAGTCATTCGTCGCTACTACTCATTCTGGTTTGTAAACGGGTAAAATGCATAAAACTAACCTAACACCTCCAACTGAGGTCGTCGAAACTTGTTAGCTCTTTTAACAAATGACCGGGCCTAGAGTACTTTCCAAAAGGTCTAGGGGCCGAGCCTGGGAAGTGAGTTGAGGACTTCCCTCCGGGGCCCCACCCGAACAGTGATTCTAGGTCCTAGTTTATCGCTCACACTACTTGGACTGCAACAATGACTTCGTTTGAAGGAATTAAACTAATTCTTATGATTGGTCTTGAAGGTTAAGGCTAGGACATATACCAATTTCTATATCTAGTCTCGAAGTTAGAATTATAACTCGACAAACCACTTATATTCAAGTCGTGAACTTAGCACAAGTAAAGTTTAAAGAAAATGACAGGACTTAGGGAAAAGTACTTCAAATATTCATTCGTTTGTTACATGTTTGAGGGGGACTACATCATGATCGAGTGATCTAGGCAGAATCATTAACGATAACAATTTTAACATGAAGTGTATACCTCCATGCTAGATCGTTTGGTGAAGACGACTCTCCTCAAGGGCAGCCTTCTCCTCCTCGGTGGAACTGTGGAACCTTGTTCAAACAGTACTTCTACTTACTACTCCTAAGGAAAGTGTAAACTTACAAGTTTAATCTAATCCTAACAAAAGAAAGAAAAAGATGCGCTTTTGTGCGATTGATTATGTGTGTCTTCTGTTGTTCTTCTTCCCTCATTTATAGAGGTCTTGGCTCAGCAACGGCTCCTTGTTACTTGAACTTCAAATTTTTTTGCCTTGATTCCTTGGCTTACAATTGCCTTCAACCACCTCCTTCGAGTGCCAAAACTCCAGCTCTTATTACTCACATTTTGACTCTGAAAGACATGAGGGAATGTGGCCATCCATCTTATAAGCAATAGCCCTTAATTTTGTTTCCTTAGCCGTTTTGTTTAGTGTATATATGTTGATTTAATAAATATTATATAGACTTGATAACATGACTTAGCGTGTTTATTTTTTCACATTTACATGAATGGTTTTCTTGACATCTATATTTCTTTTACTGACGGTAAAAATGCAGCCCTTTGTGATATGTTTTTTTAGGGTTATACCTTGTATATTCGATCAACATATATTTCTTTTTAGGTATCCTAAATTTTCTCACTAGATTAATAAATCAATTTTTTCATATTGATTTAAATACGTGGCATGTGCCACTAGATGAGTTTTTATAAGTTGTAAGTGGGTCTTCTCCTAGCTTAATTCCATCTTATACCACTCTTTTTCATTCTTAATTGAATATTATATATATTTGAGATCAATTACATCCGTTACCTTATCAAATTATTTGTATTTGGATAGTGGTATGGTTCATTATGATGTATAAAGTTAGTCGTATTACATTAATTCTTTCGAGAAAATTAATATGTCCTTTCTTCATCCATATATTTATATGGCGTAAAGTAATAGTTATCGTCATTATTTTGCCTTCTGGCTAATTCTCTTTCAAAGCCTATTGATATTACTATTTCCAACACTCTCTTTGGGCTGAGAATACCTTTTTGGGCCTTTGTTTGAAAAAGGCTCTAGTCTTGGGCGGCCTA
>ONZA01009623.1:1988-13111 GCA_900322205.1 Kewa caespitosa
AATTAAAATAAACAGAAAAAAAGATATATAAACATAAACATCTACATAAAGAAAATAAAGCCATTTTTTTTTAAGAAAATAACATTTAATTGTTATTACACTAAATTCATGACTAAAAAAATGAAAGAAAATTTATGTTCGTGAAGGTAAAATAAAATAAATGTAAGTCTAAATATAAAGAAAATAATATTGAAATTATTCTTTTATCCAATTTTGCGACATAAAGATAATAAAATGAAAATAAAAAAAATAAAAAAAATAAAATTAGAAACCCCTCCCAAGGCGATCATTAGGAGGGGAGGACCCTTGGGAGCCTACCATAGGTCGAGACTTTTGTCGAAATTTCTAACACTCAAAATTTTGTAGTTTTAGGTGTATATTTTGTGGCTTATTTTGTGTTTTTTTTTTTTTGCTGCTTTTTTGTGACTTGAAAAATGTGAACAATATGCCAAAAAAATGCTTCAACTTGAAGAGACTAAGTTTCTTGTTGCTGAGAGATTTTTGCAGAAGTTAAGGTTATGAACTATTGATTAATCGTAAGCTAATTGCATGAGTTTATATAGGATCGTGAAATTTGATGCACCATGGCCTAGCGAATATGAGGAAATTTACTGGAAAATGGAGCGAATAAACCCTAATTCATTTGGTGCCCATCGAATATGTTGATATTCGCTAGATTCTAAACCAGTGAAACGGTCAAGAAAGCTCAACAGACAACGAATAAGCGAACCAAGGAGTTTATCAACTTCTTGGGGTCGAGAAGATGTTTGGAGGAGTTTATCGACATCCTGGGGGTCGAGAAGATGTTTGATGGAGCTTATCACGTGGTCGAGAGATGTCTGGAGGAGTTTATCGACATTCTGGGGTCGAGAAGATGTTTGGAGGAGTTTATCGACATCCTGGAGTTGGAAGAATATGTGAAGGAATATATCGACGTCCTGGGGTTGAGAATGATTTTTTTATGAATATGTATAGGATTTTATAGACATCCTAGGACTTCTATTGACTTTCCTGGTTCGAAAAATATGGATTTGTGTATTTATTGACTACCCGAGTCAAAATAATATGAATTTGGGTATTTATTGACTACCCAAGTCAGAAAAACATGAATTTGTGTATTTATTGACTACCCGTGTCAGGATAAATTAGATTGACCGTGTGAGTCAAGGATATTTTTCATCTTTTACTGGCTAATTGATCCAAAAAAGAATTATTTATTTAGATTTAATCGACCAACTGGGTTAGATTTATTATAATCCAGAGTGTACAGATTTGAACAGTGTTGTGTTCGATATATCCGCATATGCATCACCACGGTCGAGCATTTTGAAGTATACATAACAAATAGATGGGCAGCAAGACGAAAATTTTGAACACAGTCTTGCTGGGACCCAGCAAATATGACAAAATTTGCTTGAGACCCAGTGAATACAGTCATAATCACTGGGTGCCCAGTGAATATTCTGATGTTCGCTGGGTGATAATTTAAGTCGGGACGCAGAATGCTCCCAGACTTTATTTTGAGAGGTCTTGTGTTTTTTTTTTCTCTCGTTCTCTCTCTCAATTCTTGCTTTCTCTTGCTCAAATCTTCTCACCAATTAGACTAAAGCTTATTTTGCTCAATCCTTAGCTCAAATCTCAAACTTTCTGCTCACAATTCTCTCTCTTTTTCAAGAAATCCGCTCAATTTAAGTGGTTGATCGTTACAGACTAAAAATGAAGAAGTGGTTTGATCTCTTCGTGTCCTTCATCATGATGATGGTCTTGAGTGCCCATAATGGTGGGGATGACGACGAGGAGGCTCGGGTGGGGCCGATTCTTTATATAATTTAGGGTCATCCCATGTGTGCCTCGAATTATTCACGTAAGAAGGTCAAGGAGGAGCTTCGAGCCGGGATTTGGTTCTTTCGACGCGAATGGCTCTCAGAAAAGGATTGGAATGCCTCGGTGACCTTATACGACACCGACAACCACCTATCTCATCGTGTGAGTCATGTGGCGATAAGCTCCGCAACTTTCCTCTTCGTATTTGCAAAATTCATAAACATGGGATGGTTTTTGGTTGGTGTGTGGATATGTGATGCACTTGGGATGTTGTTTGGGATGTATATGTGATGTATGTGTATAGTTTGTTGATAAATAGGTGTAGATACATTCGAATTTTGCAAATGCATGTTGCTTTAAGTCACACACGCCAAGTGTTCGACAAATGCCCCTTAGAGTTTTTGTCGATTTCTTGTAAAAATATGCACTTGATATGACTCCTATGATGTTCGAGTTGCTAGAAAATGTTTAAAAAAACCATTTAGCTCATGTTTTGTAGCCTTAGAACATGATTTCATGTTATGCATGTATTGTTCGGTAAAGTGTCGAATTGCTCGTCGTATATGCGCCTAGGTCCACTTGTCTATTGCCCAGGATATTTTTGAGCTACTTTTGTTGATTTTATTGTGTTCGTAATCTTTTTGTAGGAGGAGACGGAGAACCTTAGTGGTTGCGGTGGTCATGGCGAGGTTATTGCCATGCACCGCTCCTTAGATCGGGCTCTTGGTGACGACTTTGTCATTTGGTCGGAGGAGACCGGGTTTGACCATTTGCTTAGTTCACTTTGCGGCTGCAAGTATGTGAATTTTTCGATTGTGCGAGCTCTCGTGGAGCATTTTTGGGACAAGACCAACACTTTCCACCTTCCAATGGGTGAGACGACGATCAAGCCGTCCGAGTGTGGGTTGATCAGCGGTGTTGGTTCCATCGGTGAGCCATTTCCTTTTTTCCGGTATTTCTACCTTGGCCAGGAGAGACTGGTGGCCATGTTCGAGGTGGACTTCATGCAGCTCTCGACTCCTAACGATGGAGCCATCCTTTATTCCATTTGTAAGACCGCTCTTACAAACCATCTTCATGACGTGACGTTGGATTAGACGGTGTGGCATTTCGTAGCCTACCTCTTGGCTTGCACCTTGTTTACCGACAAGGGTAGCCTCCTCCACTTTTTCTATTTCCCAACACTTGAGGACATCGGAAGGATTCACGACTACAATATGGGTGCTCCCGGCTATGCAACCCTAGTGAAGTACTTGAGGTAGGGGTGCTGTCACGTGAAGAATAAAAATAACCTTCTAGGCAGTTTCTGGAAGGTGATCGAGGTAATGCCTCTTTTTTTAGCCTTCCGTTGCCTTATATTTGTTTTTTTTTTTTTTTTTGAATTGCTAACTCCTTTCTTATGAAGATATGGTTCTACAAGCACTTTCCTTTCTTCGATCCACGATGTGACGAGCCTTGGGCTTTTTTAATTTTGGCTCAAATGTCGTCAAGTGACTGTGGTCCCGCTAGAGAGCATCCTCTCCCAAAGCAGCGGCGGATGCTATAAGAGTTCCCCGTATTTCAGGTACAAATGGGATGCATGCATTTTTTTTAATTCGTGCATTATGCACTTTTTTTTGTCTAATGCTTTTTTTATTTATTTATTATTATTTTTTTTACTTTTCAGGTATCCTACACCCCATGGCGAGATGTGAGTGGCATCCCGGCTGGGGTACGTCATGCCATCAGGGAGTACGATATGAAGAGGAGCTTATTCGAGGGCGTCTTCAGTCACGTATGTTTTCTAGGTGAGAGAGCAACAAGGCAAACTATTGGAAGGTTCGAGGTCCCTCTAGATCTTCTGGATTCCGTGTTCTGTGCTGACTGCCTCAGTGCAGGGGAGTTCGGAGTGGCTTTGCAGGGCGCTCCATTTTCCTACTTTATCTAGCTGTTGGGTGACGATGACCCGACTTTTTCTTACTACGCATTCTGCAGGGATCGCCTGATGCCGGCCACTCTTCTTTTTGCTGAGGTAAGCTTTTGCTTGGCCTTTTTGAGTTTGATTTCATTTTATATACACTAATGGAGCTTTCTTTTTGTGATTTTCAGGGCAGAGAACGCATTCTGATGCTGAGTTTGTCGATCAGCCACATGGACGAGTATTGGACTCGTGTCACACTCGAGGTCCCGGATCTACGGGATGACGAGTGTGATTTCCTCCCACGGCCCGAGGGGAGTCGTGGGGTATGCAAGCTAACTTTGTTTTTTCTTTTATGATTTTCGTGGATGCGCTTTCACTTATGTTTTTTCTTCTGTTCAACCTTGTAGATGAGCATGAAGGAGACCAAGGCGATCTTTGAAGGTCGTCTCCGCCATCAAGAGGCACTTCCGGCGGCTCTCCACCTTTGGTTGTTCCTCTCGTACTCATGCGAGAGAGGTACATCTTTACGCTCTCTTTTCTTCTTTCTTGTCAGCATTATCTTTTTTATCACTGATGCTTGGTCAGCTTTGTCTCGGGCCACTCTTTGGCCCTTGGACCTCTACGGTCCACTTCGTCCTATGTCTCGCCTTGGCCCATGATCATCCCTCTGACTAGACCCCTTCACCGGCCCTCATTCTATAGTGTCGAATGACAAAGAGTTCGAGCAGCAGACTAGTTTTCATCAATTTATTGCAAAGGCCACCCTCATCATGCAGGCTTCGACATCTCCTCTTCTCCGAGCCTTCAGTGCTCGGCCCCTGCCTTGACCAAGGAGTAGGACGAGGTATTCCCCGGACACAGGCCTCAGGTCCCCTTCCCCCACTCAAGGACGAAGGATCCAGATGAGGGGGAAGTCCACAACCCGATGACTGACAAAGGGAGTGACGAAGGACTATGCAGCCAGGATGGCGGCCTATTCCCCCAGGGCACCTCCCATGGGAGATGGAGAGCATATGGAAGGCTTCGGAGTTCTCCAAGGATGGCACGCGTGCCACACACATGGTCAAACTTGATTGGCAACCTTCAAAGCCCATACCCTTACCAGGCCAAGGAAAACAATGTCCATGTGGCATCAACCCTAGCATCACCTAGAAAATGTCTATAAATAGGAGGCATGCACACCTTTCAAGGGGAAGAGAAGAATTGATTTGATAAATGATTGATTAGCTCATTCACATTCTCTCTCTAAAAAGATTTGGTTGCCCTAACAAGCTTTCTATTTGCCCCTTTGGACAAATCCATTTGGAACTCCCTTACTAACTTGACCGTTGGGGGACAGTTCCCCAGACCCTGCCGGGGGCAGTTCACGTGTGCCTTCTGTGCAGGCACCCCTTTTCCGGCGAGCCAAGTTGGAATCCACCTCACCTCAAGCAACCTAGGCTCTTCAACCCTTTGAGTCTTCGAGGGTCCACTCTCCACACCCAAAAATACCCGAAACATTTGGCGCCGTATGTGGGGAGTGGCCAACCAAAGTTGCATTAGATTGAGAAATAAAAAACACATTCAAACACCTGAACCACAAAAGACGAATTCGATGTCGAACCATGAGGAAGGAACATGTCCAGCCTCGTTCGCTAGAAGGCGAGGTGGCACCCAAACCCTTGTCATGAGGGAGGAACTCGCAGCCCTGCAGGCCAACATCCTGGGGGACATGCACAAGATGGGCATGAACCTCCAGGAAAACATCCCGAGTCACATTGCAATGACAAAGCGCCAAGATGAAGGCACTTCGAAGAAGACGCCCACCACGGAGGCTCATTGCTTGAGGAGCAAGCAGGACCTAGAGTCGCAAACCACCCAAGTGCTAAAGACCCACCACTTTAGCTTGAGCGGTTCCAGCTCTTCCTCCTCAAGGTCCAAAAGCAAGTCAAAGGTCTACGGACAAAGTGAGAGCACGAAGATATGGAAAAAGTCGGGAAAAAACGTAGAGGACCTATGACACTCCATTGAAGTGATGAAGAAGAGGAGGAGAGGAACCAAGGGGGAGGTAGAGAGCCGTAAGAAGGAAGATGTCAGGGATGTCATATGGCATAGGCAAGCCGAGAGGTTACAAGGGAAATGAGGACCGGTCATGAGCCGTCTAGGGCCGAGAGACTATGATAACAACACGAAGAGTTTCAGGGGATTGGAGATAATCCCCGACCTTACCATGAAGGTCCTTTTCAGCGAAGAAATCATGGCTTACGCCCTAAACCTGATCTTTCGGATCGGGAAGATGAAGAAGTACAATGGGATGACCTCGCCCCGAGAAGACCTCATGGCCTACGAGGTCACAATGATGACCCAAGTGAGGAACGACGCCACAAACTGCCGACACATTGTCGGGATGTTGGAGGGGAGAGCCCTAAAATGGCTAGATAGCCTCCCTCATCATAGCATCCACAGCTTTGACAAGCTCTTCCGCATCTTCATGGAAAACTTCATGACGTGCGCGAAGGCCAAGAAGTGCTCAGAAGACCTCTTCAATATTGTACAAGGAAGGAAGGAGCCGATGAAGGACTACGATAAATGCTTCAACGACGAATGCCTAGAGATCACGGATCTCGACCACACAATAGCATGCACGGCTTACGTCAAAGGCATCATCAAGGGAAGCTAGGTCTTGAAAGACTTCGAACACATGAAGCTTAAGAAAGAGAAGCTCACCTTGACATTTGTCCGGGCTTATTCGTCCAAGCCCTTCACCGCCTAGGACTGGTCCACACGAGAAGCGATGAACGTGGGGCACTGATGGGAGAAGCAAAACGCCGAGAAACCAACGAAGCTGTCAAAGAAGGAATGGAGAAAAGTCAAAGCCTTAACCGTCAAGAAACCCCAGTTCAAGAAGAAAGGTTCGTGGAGAGGAGGAGGTCTAAGTGGACTCAAAGGGAGGGGAAAACCCGAAAGGAAAATGCTGGAGAGCCCCGCAGTGAACCAGATCTTAAACTGCAATTAGGAAGCCGTCTTGGCAACAATTGACCCCAAGTTACTGCCTGACCCAACCCCAATGAAGGAAGACATAGGGAAGAGCTACTTTTTTTGTCACTACCACAAGGAGAACGGGCATAGTTCAAAATACTATCGAGAACTAAGCTCACACCTCAAAAAATTGGCACAGGAAGGGAAACTCAACTCCTTCCTGAAGTACAAAGGCATGACCACCGTCTCTCCCGGGTAGGGGGCAGGCAAGCCAACGGCCTCAACGCCGTCCTCAGAATCCTACGAGGTGGGTAAAATCTTAGGTGGTCTAGTAGGAGTTGGCCTTACGAACAAAGCAAGACGAGCCCATCTCAAGTCCCTCGACCAAATCATGTTAATCGAGGAAGTTCCCAAGTTTGGGAAACCTATCGTCTTCGACGAGGTGGACATGAGGCCTCTCCAATTTCCTCCTGGCGACCCCCTCCTCATTGAAAAAAAGAAAGACAACAACCAGGTGAAGAGAGTCCTAGTAGACACAGGGAGCTCGGTGGATGTGATTACAGCTAGTTGCCTCATAGAACTCGGCTACACGTCGAACAAGGTGATACTGAATAGTCATCCGGTAATAGGTTATGGTAGGAACGAAGTCCAGAAGATGGGAAGCATCCAACTCCCGGTATGGATAGGGCCAAAGAACGAAGCCAAAGGTGTCATGTCAGAATTCCTCGTTGCCAACGTCCCTTTTGCATGCAACGTCCTCCTTGGGCAGCCAATGCTAAACAAAATCAATGCGATGCCAAACATGATGTTGCTCACATTAAAGTTCCATAGGCACGACGGTGAACTAGGGAAGGTCCTTGGCGACCAGAAGATGGCCAGGACTTGAAACGTCCAATGCCTTAGCAAGAAAAGCGTTGTCACTGAGAAGACGTTACCCCTAGCCGAGACCAGGACCTTGGCGTTTGCCAAAACTAGTTCAAAGAAAAAGAAGGAGGGAAGCCCTTGAAGGCAAAATCGTTGTGAAGATAGAAGAAACTACCCGGGTGAAGGAAGAAAAAGGGAAAGGAGTGCAGTGTTTGATAGTAGACATCGTCCCAGCAGAAGTTGTTGATGCGAGCATCGAGGAAAGAGGACGGGCCACCCCCTCTTGGGGGAAGGTTGAGGTCATCCTAGACCCTTGTCACCTAGAACGAGTCATATACCTTGGTGCAAGCTGGACGAGACCACCTGGGAGGAACTGACAAAATTCCTACAACAATATCAAGACGTCTTTGCCTTCGGACCAGACGAGATGCCTGGTATCGACACGTGCCTCATGAAACACAAGCTTGGCATAAATCCTAAGCTGAAAGCAGTGAAACAGAAGAAGAGGCACTTGGGAGAAGAGAGAAGCCGAGCCGCATCAGCAGGAGTCATGAAGTTGCTGCAGGCAGGATTAATAAGAGAGTACTGGTACCCGAAGTGGCTTGGCAACGTAGTAATGGTGAAGAAGGAAACGGGGAGTTGGAGAAATGTGCGTTGATTACACAGATCTGAACAAACCTTGTCCCAAAGACCACTTTCCTCTCCCAAGGATAAACAAGCTAGTCAATTCCACTACTAGCCATGAGCTCCTTAGCTTATGGATGCCTTCTCGTGATATTACCAAGTTTTCATGAAGAAGAAGGACCAGAGCTCAAAGGCCTTCACACTGAGCAAGGGGTATTCTGTTACACCAAGATGCCTTTCGGCCTCAGAAATGCTGGAGCCACTTTCTAGAGGCTTGTCCAAAAGGTCTTTAGAGGGCAAATTGGCAGGAACCTCGAAGCCTATGTGGACGACCTCATCACCAAAAGCGTGAAGTCTTCCAATCATGTGGAGGACCTGCGAGAAACGTTCGAGACTCTAAGAAAAAAACGAGTTGAACTCAACCAAAAGTAGTGTGTCTTTGGGGTGAAAGGAGGGATATTCCTAGGCTTCATTGTAAGTGAAAGAGGCGTCGACGCGAATCCGTAGAAGGTAAAGGTCGATATTTACATGAGGCCCCCAAAGTGCATTAAAGACGTGCAGAAGTTGATCGGGTGCATCGCGGCACTTAACCGTTTCGCCTCCAAGTCAGCAGACATGTGCGTACATTTATTCTCAGCACTAAGGAAGGGGACAAGACTTGAGTGGTGCAACAAGGAAAAGGAGGCTTTCGAAAAGTTGAAACAATATCTGATTTCCCTGCCCAATATAGCCTCACCAAAGCCGGAAGAATGTTTCTTCCTCCACCTTGCCGTCTCCGACAAGGCCGTTGTCTCAATACTTGTCAAGGAAGAGGAGAAGAAACAAGAGCCTGTCTACTTCACCAGTCACGCTTTGTGTTGAGCTGAGTTTAAGTACTCCATACCAGAGAAGTTCGCCTTATGAGTTCTTAGTAGCTCTAGGAAGCTCAGGCCTTACTTCCAGGGTCATCCTATAATTGTTCTAACGAATCAACCGCTAAAAAAGATCCTGGGTAGACCGCACTCGGCTAGAAGACCACAAGTGTAGGCGCACGAACTTACTAACTACGATATCTTGTACGAGCCTAGGAGGGCGATAAAAAGCCCAGCCCTTGCAGATTTTGTCGCTGAAGTGACACCCTCGGAGAAGACACCGAGTTATTGGACCGAAACCTGGCTGATGAGCATTGATGGTTCCTCATGCAAGAGCGTAAGTGGGGAACGTATCATCAACCCTCAGCTGAGGGGGATGTTTTTGAGTACTCGATGAGATTCAGATTTCAAGAACCAAACAATGAGGCCGAGTACGAAGCTCTCATCGCGAGAATGGAAATGGCTCGAGCTGCCGGGACTAGAAAACTTAAGGTAAGGATGGACTCACTGCTCGTCGTCTCACAGATCTCAAAAGACTACGAAGCCAAGGGGGAAGGAATGAAAGCATACCTCGGCAAAGTCCGGGAGATGGTCAAAGACTTTGATTAAGTGATAGTAGACCACGTTCCCTTGTTAGAAAACCACCATGCCAATGCCCCGGCTCGGATGGCAAGCTCGTCTGCTGAGGGGGTACCCCGGAACATTTTTCGAGAAGAGTGGGAGAAAAAAAAACATTGAACCCAAACATGAGGTTTACTTACTTGATCGGAGAGATGAGTGGATGGAACCCTTGATGACTTTGTTGGGAGGGGGGAAGCTCCCATAAGATGCGAAGGAAGCGAACAGGGTCCAGACGAGGACCAAGTGGTTCGAACTTTGGGACGACATTATGTACAAAAGGGGATTGAGCCACCCGTTGCTGAGGTGTGTCTCGAAGACACGAGGGAAGGATATCATCCGAGAAGCCCACACCGGGATCTGCAGAGTCCAACAAGGGGGATGAACCATAGCTCACAAGATCTTGAGACTAGGCTTTTGCTGGCCTACGTTGAAGAATGACGCAGCTGAGATGATTGAGAGCTGCGAGAAGTGTCAAGTCTTCGCACAGTCACGAAGCTCTCGTCCGCCAAGTTGACGCCCATCCTATCTCCATTACCTTTCCACCTCTTGGGCATAGACATCGTAGGTCCCTTCCCACAAGCCTCGGGTTAGCTGAAGTACGCCATCGTTGCCGTCGACTACTTCACTAACTGGATCGAGGCAAGGGCTGTGAGAAATATAACTGTGGCGGGTGTAAAGAAATTCATCTTAGAGAACATGCTCATGCACTTTGGCAACCCTCGGAGCATCATCTTTGAAAATGGCAGACAGTTTAATACACCAAAGCTTACTGATTGGTTGGCCGAATATGGGGTGAGGGTGAACTTCACTGTAGTCACCAGGCCTCAAACGAATGGTCAGGTAGAGTAAAGCATCAAATCTTAGTTAACGGAATCAAGAAGAAGCTTGACAAAGCTAAAGGGCTATGGGATGACATGCTAATAAAAGTCTTGTGGGCATCAAGAATAATTGAGAATCCAATCACAACAGAAACACCGTACAACCTGGTCTACGCCTCCGAGGCCATAATCCCATAAGAAATCGCTAACAAAAGACTGAGGGTAGAGAACTTCAACCCCGATACAAATGATGAGAGGTTGGAGAACAACCTCGATCTCCTCCACGAGGTACGAGGAAACTCACTGCTGAGAGAGGAGATCTATAAACAGAAAATGATGAGAGCCTTCAGTTGTAGGGTGAGATTGAAAAAGCTGAATGTAGGGGACCTCGTCCTAAGGACCATGGAGTCGGTGGGGAGGAAGGATGAATAACAAAAGATGACAACTAACTTGGAAGGACCCTACAGAGTGACAAAAGTGATGAATTTGAAAACCTACTGACTAGAAACGCCTGAAGGGAGGAAGATAGGTAGGCCCTTGCACATCAAAAACCTCCTGAGTTCTTTTTACGGGACGTGGTCTCGTCACGGAGCTTTGTTGGGGTAGGCACCCCTTAACACCCTCATCAACCTTTTTGATTCCTAGACTTTCTTATAGATGATG
>ONZA01009648.1:49570-64355 GCA_900322205.1 Kewa caespitosa
ATTTGAATACATATTTACAAGAATGACAACTATTTAATTGTTGAATAATATTATGTTACGTTATGTTATATTATGTTATTTTATGTTATATAATGTTTTAAAACGTTTTGTTTCAAGTTAATTATTTGCATCTCATTACTCTTACTCATGACAACACAAATAATTAGATTCTTTGATTGAAGTTATTAACCACCGTATAATAATTTTCTGAGTTAATAGTTTCACAAATAATTAAGATAGAGCTTTGCGTTTGACAAATTTTAATTGACAATAACAACAATCAACCAATCAATCAATTAGATTCTTTCCATTCAATTCTCTAACTTCATATTTTACAAGTTTCAAAAAATGTAATTTGTTAATCGATGTTTCGTCGGTTTCGGCTTGGGCCCCTCTTCAGCCCTTGGGTTTCTTCGGCCCACTTCGTCCTATGCGCCATATGGCCCCATGGTCACACCTGAGGTCGGGCCATCTTCAATGGCCCATGAATCATCGATGCATTCCAAAAGCCACCTCCTTATGATAGCCTTAGGTTTTCCTCTCTCTGAGCCCTCGGCACCTGACCCTTGTCCTCAACCCAGGAGCAAGACGAGGCATCCCCAAGATAGGTTGCAGGCCCCTTTCCGTGCTCCAGCACGAGGGGGACATCTAGCAACCATAAGTGACGAACGGACACACAATCGGAATGCCCGCTCATCCCCCATGGGGAGAGGAGAGCTTATAGAATGTTCCAGAAGTCTCCAAGGATGACGCGCGTGCCACGAACGTGATTAGACCTGATTGGCGTCCTTCAAGGCCATGTCATTGCCATGCCCAAGGAAGGAATGTTCACGTGGTGCCTCCCCAGTGGACAGGCAGCAACCCTCGCATCAGCTAGAGAATGTCTATAAATAGGAGGCATGCACACCTTTCAAGTGTAAGAACAGAATGATTTATCTTGACAACTGATTGATTAGCTCATTTACTTACTCTCTCTCTAGAGCATTCAACTCTTCCCCTTTCCCAAGGAGGATTTGGCTATCCTAAAGAGCTTTCTATCTGCCTCTTTCGAACAAACCCATTTGGAACTCCATTGCTGACTTGATCGTCGGATGATTGTTCGCCTGACCACGCCAGAGGCAGTTCATGTGCGCTTTCTATGTAGTTACTCCTCTTCCAACGAGCAATGCCAAAGTCCACCTTATCTCATACAGCTGAAGCTTTGCAACCCTTTGAGTCTTTGAGGGTCCACTTTCCTTAACCAAAAATACCCGAGACATTTTGCGCCGTTTGTGGGGAGTTTCCAACAAAAGTTTCAAGACATTAAGAAACAAAAAACACATTCAAGCACCTGAACCACAAAAAAAAACAATCCATGTCGAATCATGAAGGAGGAAACCGTTCGGCCTCGTCCGCTGGAGGACGAGGTGACACCCAGCCCCCATAACGAGGGTGCAGTTGGAGGCTTTACATGCCAACATTCTGGGGGACATGCACAAGATGTGTACGATCCTTCAGGAGAACATCCTGAATCACGTTGGGATGACGAGGCACCGAGATGAAGGCACTTCGAAGAAAATGCACGCCGTGGGAGCTCAGTGCTCGAAGAGCAAGCAAGACCTAGAGTCTCGATCCACCCAAGTGTTAAAGACCCCCCTCTTTAGCTTGAGCGGATCCGTCTCTTCCTCTTCGAGTTCTAAGAGCAAGTCGAAGGCCTCTGGACGAAGCGAGAGTACGAAGATTCCCCGAAAGCCGAAGAGGAGCGTAGGAGACCTACGAACCTCCATTGAAGCAATGAAGAGGAGGAGAAGAGTGCTGAACGGGAAGTAGAGAGAGAACTAAGAAGGAAGATGTCAGGGAAATCATACGGCGCACGCAGGCCGAAAGGTTGGAGGGACAACGAGGACCAGTCATGATACGACTAGGGCCGAGATACTATAACGACATCACGAAGAGTTTAAAGGGATTGGACATAAGCCCCGACCTTACCATGAAGGTCCCTTTCAGGGAAGAGATCATGGCTTACCCTCTAAACTTGAACACCCGTATCGGGAAGATGAAGAAGCACAATGGAACAACCTCGCCCGGAGAACACCTCATGGCCCACAAGGCAGCTATGATGACCCAAGAGAGGAATGATGCCGCATATTGCTCTTATTTCGTCAGGACATTGGAGGGAAAAGCCCTCAAATGGCTACACAACCTCCCTCGCCATAACAACCGCAGCTTCGATGAGCTTTGCCGCTTCTTCATGGAGAACTTCATGACGTGTGACAAGACCAAGAAGTGCTCATAAGACCTTTTCACATTGTGCACGGAAAGAGGGAACCGATGAAGGACTACGATAAATGCTTCAACGAAGAATGACTAGAGATCACATATCTCGACCAGACAAAAGCATGCACGGCTTATTGAGGGAAGCAAGGTCTTAAAAGACTTTGAACAAATGTAGCTGAAGAAAGAGAAGCTCACCTTCCCCTTAGTCCGTGCCTATTCTTCCAAACTCTTCACTGCTTGGGAGAGGTCCAGATGGGACAGGGTGAACGGGGGGCACCGGTGATAGAAACAGAATGATGAGAAGTCGACGAAGCTATCAAAGAACAAGAGGAGGAAGGTCGAAAAGCCTCAATTCAAGAAGAAAGGTTTGCAGAGAGGAGGTTGAAGTGGATTCAAAGGGCGGAGAAAGCCAGAAGGAAAATGCCAGAGAGTCCCGCAGTGAATTAAATCTTAAATTGAAACCAAAAAGCCATTTTGGCAAAGATCGACCCAAAATTACTGCACGACCCAATCCCGATGAAGGAAGGCAAAGGAAAGATCTACTTTTTCTACTACTACCACAAGGATCATGGACATAGTACGAAATATTGTCGAGAGCTTGGCTCTTACCTCGAGAAGCTGGCATAAGAAGGGAAACTCAACCCCTTTCTCAAGGAGAAGGGTATGAACACCGTCCAGCCAGGCCAGGGGGCAACCTAGCCTACTGACTTAGGGTCCTCCTCGGACTCCTACGAAGTAGCTGTCATCTCAGGTGGCCCGACAGGAGGTGGCCTTACAAACAAGGAAAGACGAGCCCATCTCTGGTCCCTCGACCAAATCATGTTGATCGAGGAAGCTCATCATCTTCGACGAGGCGGACATGAGACCCCTCCTATTTCCTCATGAAGACCCCCTCATCGTTGATTTGAAGATAGACAATACCTTGGTGAAGAGAGTCCTAGTAGAGACAAGGAGTTTGGTCGATGTAATTACGGCCAGCTACCTTATAGACCTCGGCTACACCTCGGACAAGGTGACACCAAGTAGTCACCCCGTAATAGGTTTTGGCGGATATCAAGTCCAGCTGATGGGAAGCATCCAACTCCTAGTGAGGATAGGGCCAAAGAACGAAGCCACATGTGTCATCTAGGAATTCCTTGTCGTGAACGTCTCAATCACATACAACGTTCTCCTTGGGCAACCAACACTAGACAAAAGCAATGGAACACCAAACATGATGTTGCTCACATTGATGTTCCAAAGGGACGAGGGGGAAGTGGGTAAGGTCCTCAGCAACTAGAAGATGGCCGGAATTTGCTACGTCCAGTGCCTTAGCAACATGAGTATCATCGCAGAGAAAACGCTACCCCCTGTCGACGCCAGGACCTTGGTATTGGGCAAAACCAGTTCTAAGAAGAGAAGAAAAGAAACCCCTGAAGGCAGAGTCATTGTAAAGATTGAAGAAACCATTCCAACAAAGGAAGAGAAAAGGAAGTGCAGTGCTTGATGGTGGATGTCGTCTCACTAGAAGTTGTTGACGCCAAGATTGAGGAAAGAGAGCGGTCCACCCCCTCTAGGGGGAAGGTGGAGGTCATCCTTGACCCTTCTCAGCCAGGATAAGTCACATACCTTGCTGACAAACTGGACGAGACCACCAGCGAGGGCCTGAGGAGGCTCCTTAGGGAGTACCAAGATGTCTTCGCCTTCGTCTCGGACAAAACGCCTGCCATCGACAGGTCCCTCATAGAGCATAACCTCGGCGTAAACCCCATACTCAAGCCTGTCAAGCAGAAGAAGAGACATCTGGGCGAAGAAAGAAGCCGAGCTGCATCAGCAGAAGTTAAGAAGTTGTTGGAAGCTGGATTCATAAGAGAGTGTCGGTACCCAAAGTGGCTTGCCAATGTGGCGATAGTGAAGAAGGCAACGGGGAGCCGGAGAATGTGCGTTGATTACACGGAGCCAAATAAAGCTTGTCCGAAGGATCACTTCCCTCTCCCAAGGATAGATAAGCTGGTCGGTTCCACTACCGGCCATGAACTTTTGAATTTTATGGATGCCTTCTTGGGTTATCGTCAAGTTTTCATGAAGAAGAAGGATTAGATTTCAATGGCCTTCATAATCGACGAAGGGGTGTTCTGTTACACCATGATGCCCTTCGGCCTAAAAAATGCGATAGCTACTTTCTAGAGGCTCGTCCAAAAAGTCTTCAAATGGGAAATTGGCAGAAACCTCGAAGCCTATGTGGACGACCTCATCACCAAGAGTGTGAAGTCATCCAATCATGTGGAGGACTTTAGGGAAACATTCAAGACCCTGAGGAAGAACAAGATGAAGCTGAACCCTATGAAGAGTGTCTTCGGAGTGAGAGGAGGTAAGTTCCTCAGATTCATGGTAAGAGAAAGACCATCAACGCAAACCCAGAAAAAGTGAAGGCTATGATTGACATGAAGCCATTGAAGTTCGTGAAAGACGTACAAATGTTGACAGGATACATCGTGGTGCGCAACTGGTTCGTCTCCAAATCAGCGGACAAATGCGCACATTTTTTCTCCGCACAAAGGAAATGGACGAGGTTTGAATGGAGCGATAAGGCCCAAGAAGCTTTCAAAAGGCTGAAGCTGTATTTGGGATCCCTACCAAAAATAGACCCAAAGAGGTACTATTCCTCTACCTTGCCATCTCTGATAGAGTCGTTGCCTCAGTCCTTGTCAGGGAAGAAGAGAGGAGGTAGGAACTCGTCTACTTCACCAGCCATGCCCTATGCGGGGCTAAATTCAGGTACTCCATACCCGAGAAGTTTGCTCTAGTAGTCCTCATAAGCTCCAAGAAGCTCAGGCCTTACTTCAAGGGTCACCCCCTAACTGTTCAGACAAACCAACCGCCGAAGAAGATACTAGGTAGATTGGACTCGGCCAGAAGGGCACAAGTGGGGGAGCACAAACTTACCGACTACGACATCTCGTACTAGCCTAGAATGGAAATTAAGAGCCAAGACCTTGCTGATTTCATCACCAAATTGACACCCTAAGAGAAGATACCGAGTTACTGGATCGAGTCCCGGCTGGTGAGCATCGATGGTTCATCATGCAAGAGTGGAAGTGCACCAGGTATCGTTATCACCTCAGCCAAGGGGGATGTCTTCGAGTTCACGATGAGATTTGGATTTCAAGCATCAAACAATTAAGCCGAATATGAAGCCCTCATCATGGGAATGGAAATGGCCTGAGCCGCCGGGGCTAAGAAAATCATAGTGAGGATGGACTCCCAACTCGGTGTCTCGTAGATCTCAGGGAACTACGAAGCCAAAGGAGAAGTGATGAAGGCATATCTCAACAAGGTGCAGGAGATGATCAAAGATTTCAATTAAGTGATAGTAAACCACATCCCCTTGTCAAAGAACCACCATGCCGATGCCGTGGCTCGGCTAGCAAGGTCTTCTGCCGAGGGGGTATCTTGAAATATTTTCTAGGAAGAGAAGGAGAAGAGAAGCATCAGACCTAAGCCTGAAGTCTTCCTACTTGATCGAAGAGATGAGTGGATGGAGCCCTTGATAGCTTGGTTGGGAGAGGGGAAACTCCCATAAGATGAGAAGGAAGCAAAGAGGATCCAAACCAGAGCTAAGAGGTTCGAACTCTAAGACAGCATTCTTTACCAGAGGGGATTGAGCCACCCGTTGCGAAAGTGTGTCTCAAAGACACAAGGGAAGGAGATCATTCGAGAGGCCTACGCTGCAATCTGCAGAGCCCATTAGGGGGGAAGAACCATAGCCCACAAAATCTTGTGGTTGGGTTTCTACTGGCCTACCTTGAAGAAAGATGCAGCCGAAATGATTAAGAGTTGTGAGAAGTGCCAAGTTTTCACATCGGTCCCGAAGCTCCCGTCCACGGAAATGACACCCCATTCTATCTCCATTACCCTTCCACCTCTGGGCATGGACATTGTGGGCCCCTTGCCACAGGCCCCAAGCCAGCTGAAGTACGCCATCGTTGTTGTCGATTACTTCACTAAGTGGATCGAATATAGGGTTGTGAAAAACATAACTATGGCAGATGTAAAAAGTTCATCCTAGAGAATATCCTCGCACGCTTCGGCACCCCCAGAAGCATCATCTTCGACAATGGCAGTCAATTTGATACACCGACCGGTTAGCCAATTGTGGGGTAAGAGCGAATTCACTGCAGTCGCAAGGCCCTAGACGAATGGTCAGGTAGAGTCGAGTAACAAAATCTTGGTGAATGCAATCAAGAAGAAGCTTGACAAAGCTAAAGGACTATGGGCGGACATGATAACAGAAGTCTTGTGGGCGTCAAGAACAACCGAGTAGGCAATCACAGGAAAGACAGTGTTCAACCTCGTCTATGGTTCCGAGGTTGTACTCCCGTTGGAATTGGCTAATAAGAGCCCAAGGGTCTAACACTTCAACACCGAGACAAATGATGAGAGGTTGAAGATCAAGGGTCTCCAGTCGGAAGGTCTTTCAATTCAGTACTTTGGTCACCTTGTAGGGCCGTTCCCAGTTCGGTGTCAGCTTCCCTTCTTCATTCTGCCTCAAGACGAGGTCTCTCACATTCAATTTCATCATCCTCACCCTTTGATTGAAGGATCTTGTCATCCCTCGTTTGAAGATCTCGGCTCTCAGAAGCGGATATCCTCGTACCTCTGGGAGGATGTCGAGGTTGAATAACAACAACCTCCAAAAGGTTTTTGTATAGGACGCGGTCTAATCACGGAGCCTCGTTGGGGTAGGCACCCCTTAACAGCCTCACCAAACTTTTTGATTCCTAGACTTTTTCTAGATGATGGGGTACGCACCCCCAAACAGCCTACTACCTTTTTTGTAAAGCCATTGACTGAAATGGGTAGGCACCCCCAAATAGCCTTTTTATCCATTTTGTAAGGCCGTTGGCCAAGAGGGGTCGGCTCCCCCAAACAGCCATGAATGAAAACTTTTTGGGCTCACAGGCCTTTCATCTACATGTTGCCTTGTGAAAATTTTCAAACATAAAAGACGAAACCACACCACGGGGGGCAAATTAATTAAGTCTACAACACCGTTAGACGAAACCCCACCCTGGGGACAAATGAATTGTCTACAACACAGTTAGACGAGACCCCACCCTGGAAGCAAATGAATTCAATCTACAACATAGTTAGACGAGACCCCACCCTGGGGGAATATGAATTAAGTCTACAACAGGGTTTGACAAGACCCGACCCTAGGGGAAAATGAACTTAGTCTACAACACGGATAGACGAGATCCCATCCTGGGGACAAATGAATTAAGTCTACGAAACGGTTAGACGAGGCACCACCCCGGGGGGTAAGGAATTAAGTCTACAACACGGTTAGGTGAGACCCCACCCTGGGGCCAAATGAATTAAGACTGCAACATGGTTAGACGAGACCCCGCCCTGGGGCGCAAATCAATCAAGTCTACAAACGCAAGATAGACGAAGAAAAATCAATAAGAAAAACAAAGAATAAAGTATGAGACCCCGTCTTGCAAACAATCTCATTTGCATTTATTGAAGTCCTTTACAAAGATTTCAAAATAGAAGAAATACAAAGAAAAATCTTCCCAAAAACCGAAAATAAATTAATACGCCAAGTTCTTCCTTGAAGGGGAGAACCCCCAAATTCCAGCGGAAGGGGCGCCCGGATGAAGCTGTAGGAAGAAAGCCAAGAGGCCGATGAGAGTACGAAAGAAGACAACATGGAGGATGGGGACGTAACGTAATACACCAAGTCCTTCCCAATTCGGAAGAGTGTATTTCGACCACAATCTTGACCACCATCACCCAATGCCTCTCTCCAACTTTCGGCTCCACCACTTCGTTTTCCTTTAGGAATGAGATACAGCAGCCAGGCGAGGCTGCCTCTCTCAGCCCCCTGAAGAGAAAGGTACGAGGGAAGACGGCACTGGGACAAGCTTTTCTTCTGGCCCGTGAATGAAAAGTGGGTGAAAGTCCATCAACAACCCAATCGGGAGTTCAAAGGCCGAAGAACAGCTACAAGGCCCCGTACCGACCGACATCCCTCCATAAGTTAAGGATGTTTATCATCGAAGACTAATGAGATAAGAAAGTCGACCCCATGAAGGCCATGATCGTCAAAAAGCGCTAAACATGGACCAAGTCTAAAGACGAAGCCAACAGAGTCGTCGTATCCACGGAAGAAGACCTCCCCACCCTAGGAAAGAGGGAGAGAAGGGACAAAGACGAGAGAGCACCAAAAAAGAGAGAAGATATTCTTTCCTCAAAAGGGAAATAGAAAGAACAAAAGGAAAGGTGCAAGGAGAAAATAACCCAGAGACCCCTTTTTATAGGCAAAGCAAAAATCAGTCAACGGTCCAAATCACTTCAGGGAAATAAGGGATGTACGACACGTGGCATAACGCACCCCAAGAATCTAAAAACGGTGAAAAATTGAAAAAAGTAGGGGAATGTTTCCCAAAAAGATAACGCATGTGGAAATGATGGCCTCAATTTACAAACATCCAAAGCATTTTCCAAGTATCGAAGGCTGAAACCCACACCTCGGCACAATAGAGCAGCACCTCTCCCCATCCAACGGGCAGCATGCGATGAAATGATGCTCTTCGTCAAAGAGCTTTCAGCCGAACTCACCTAGTCTTTCTCAAGTAGGGCCAAAGGGACGGGAGACCCTAACCCCACCATGAGCCTTCAACACACTCTCAACAAGCATCACTTGATCAAGTCTAGTGTAGAAAGCAAGTTGAAGTGCAAGCATTGAAGAGAACTCAACGGATATTCATTCAAAACAAAAAACAAAAACAAAAGCACTGTTTGCAATTCACTACAAAAACCCCAAGATACAAAAGTTACAACCCTCATCAGGGTGAAACCCTAGGAGAAGAAGTGGTAGCGGCATCATCGGGATAAGGGACAACATCGTGACCCTTGGGAGAAGAAACCGCCTTGGCATCGCCCCCGGGCGAAGAAACACCCTCAGAAAAAACCTAGCCCTCGTCTCCTATGTCATGATCACCCTTGTCTAAAGATCTGTGGTGATGCCTAATGTCGTCAATGAAGCATGTATCAAAGAAGTGGAGGTCAGCAGCTGTGATCTAACGGTAGTGCTCGTGAGGGTCCCAGGTCAGCTTATCCCTATAGGCATCCTAAATGGTTGAAGGGTCCTCCCCCAATTCGGCCACCATCAGAACGTCCCTCTTTGCTAGTAGACACTCGAGCTGTCCTCAGAGGTGGCCTTCTCTTTTTCCTTGATACAGTCTAGGAAAACCATCTCGGATGCGACCATTGCATCACTAAGGCACTTGGAGGTGGCCTTATCTTTTTCGTTCTCGGCCCTCTCCGTGGCTAGTTCAGCTTCCATGGCCGACTTCTCTTCTTTCTCCTTAGCCGACTCGGCCTCAATAACAGCAAGCTTTGCCTCCATCTTGGCCTTCTCTTTCTCAAATGCCTCACAGCGCCAGGACAGGTGATCCCTCTCCTTCTCATCATTTCCCTCGCCTTCTCTGCTCTCTCCTTGGCCTTCACGGCCTTAGCCCTCTCTTCCTCGGCATCCCGAGTCGTCTCATGCTTCTTTTCAAGCTTGGTGTAATGCCGAGATAAGATCACTGCCTGCAAGAAGAAACAAAGATGGATCAGCTTGGAGAAAGGCGGAAAACACAACATAATAAACGAAGCATACCTCCATAGCCAAGCGACGACTCATGTACTCGTCAACACCTGGATGGTTCTCCAAGTACTGAAGGTCCTCCTAAGGAACGACCCTATCCAGGAAGAGGATGCCACCATATCCTTCTCGCCTAGAGTCCGGGAGAGGTACTGAGGAAGAAGGCCCCTCGACGAGGCCCTAAGAGGAAACGGGAGGGGGGGACGATTCAGGAATGGCAGGTCCTTTCCCCTTATCCTTAAGGGATCTAGAAGGGGTAGTCGAGGTGGGAGGCACCTTCAAAATGGCCACAGAAATATCCCTCTCAAGACTCCTGTCCGAGAGGACCTCGACCACGTTCTTCAACTCTTTCCCAAAATCCGCCTTCTTCTGAGGCTTGGGCGCCGGAGTACTCGTGGTCGTAGGAGCAGACGAGGAGGCAATCATCCCCCTCTTCCACTTTATCTCGTCTCCTTTCTTTGCTTCGACCTTTCTACACAAGTGGAAGCCAAGTGAGCAAACAGGAATCATAAGACCAAGGAAATGCAACATATGCGAAAAACTTACCACCCTCGTCACGGTAAGAATTAACCTATTCTCGGCCACTTGGATGTCCTCCATAGACAACGTCCCCATCATATCTGCACCTGTCGAGTTGGTCATCAAAGAAGCACGAGCAATCTCTGCAAATAGGAGGACAAAAACAGTGAGATAACGGCATGGGATAATCATAATACAAACGAAAGGGAAATAGATGGAAAATACTCTGTCCGTTTCATCGCTGATCCCATGGTACACCAAAAAATCCTCATCCTTGGTCCACCTCCTCTCAGGAATCCACCAAAGGGGCATCTTCATGAAGATATTTGTCTCGGCCTTCTGATACCTTTCCTTATATTAAAACAACTCCAAAGTGGCCTCGTCTTCCACCGACGGCTCGCCAAAGGAGGCTGGCATAGGAGAAGGGTTCCACCTTGGAATCCCATCTTAGAAACCGTCCTTTGTGGTTCCAACATATAATAGTTCGAGACCCAGCCTTCGATCTTGGATGGCATTAAGGGTCCAAATACAAACTTAAACTTCAGCTCAAAGAAGAAAATGAAATTTATAGTAGGATGTGGCTTGGGGCCGTTGGTCACAAGAGACCATTGGACGAGGGCAAGTGTTATGTTATGTACACGACAAAAAGTGGTAAAAAAGGCGATACATCCCCAAGCATTGGGGACGAGTTGCGCTGGGGGAACACCATAAGCCCTTAGGAGGGGAATGGCAAACGGATGAAGGGGCAGTGGGAAACCAAACTTGCCCGAGAGCTTGTGGAAGGTAAGGAAACCCTCAAGGGGATCTACATCCGAGCCCTCCTCTAGCTCCAACAAGAATTCCCTCCTGGTGCCACCAACCCATGACAAAGTGTTGGTCGAAGTCCTTTTCGGGTATACTCTAACTACTTGGTATTGTGCTCGGGTCCTTCGCGGCGACCATCTCATCTTCCATCTTCTGCAATTTCCTGTTGTTCAGAGCCCTTTACATGCCTACTATTATGGTGTAAGGTGGGAGGAAGGCTACGTTAACCTCATCGAGATCTGGAGTGCGACGAGCCATCTAGAATCCGGGTACCAAAAAGAACTTTAAATAACTTATCGGTTGACGAAGCTGAGTTCGAACTCTCGTGCAAAATGAGCTTTTGCCTCCCAAGGGGCTTTGTCTTGGTGGCCTCGGCGAACAACGGGTTGGGCTCGTCCTCGATGTCATATGGAACCCTCTGAGTTGTTTGCTTTGTCCGAGCCATCCTCCTAGCCACATCTTTTCTACGGACACGTCGAGCCTGCACCGGTACTGCCGAACTCGCCGGAGCCTACGCATAGTTATTATTATCATTATTGATATCTCATCCAAATGCATCGGGGTGACTCATTGATGACTTATTACTGATGTCCTCACGACGTGGGTGCCGAAGGCAAGACGAAGGGTCGGCCCTCTTTTCATTTCCTGCGGGCGCGGGATCCTCCACCGGGCAGAGATTATTCACATCAATCTCCCAACCAAAATGGACGTGAGCCTGGAGAGGGAGATCCCCAGGGGCAGATTCCTTGGGCCAAGAGTCCTTATCCTCATGAAGGAGCCGAAGCCCCTCCATGGTGCCCCTCAGGCACTCCAGACAAGATTTCGATGTCACATCTACAAAGGTTCTGAGGATGGGGTCCCACCCAAAATCATTGCTAAGTTACATATTTACAAAGAGACGAAAGTACCTGGATGAGACGAAGTGGCGGCAAGAACGATTGAACGGCTTGGTCCCCAACGCGAGCAAGATGTAAACACTTTTTTTCTCCAGGACTTTCTCTCTCTAAGAAGTTCAAAGAATGTGGGGAGAAAATGAAGGGAACAAGTGAGAGAGACCCCTTGTATTTTTAGGGGTAAAGATAGAGGGAGGCAAAACGTCGAATCGGTTGTTCATAACATTGCGTCCATTTGGGAGCGTGTTAGACAAGCCCCAAGATCTTGCCATGTGCCACGTACCCCTGGCGGGATCATCCCAAGACAAATGGAAGAATATGAAGGGGCATCCCCCCAAGACGGTCGAGGTCCCACTCATCCATCTAGTTACTTCGTATCTGGAAAGCACCCTTGACAAAGCCTTGAAGCATGCCCAATCCGAGGGGAAAATGTTTGGTCTATTTCAGCTTGGGGCCCTCTTTAGCCCTTGGGTCTCTTCGGCCCACTTCGTCCTATACCTCATCTAGGCCCATGGTCACGCCTCAGGCTGGGCCCTCTTCGACGGCCCATGAATCATTGATTCATTCCAAAAGCCACCTTCGTATGATAGCCTCGGGTTCTCCTCTCTCCGAGGCCTCGGCACCTGATCCTCGTCATCCACCCAGAAGAGGGACGAGGCATACCCAGGAGCAGGTCGATGGATCCTCAGGAAGGGTCGCGGGCCCCCTTCCTTGCTCCAGGACGACGGGTCCAGACAAGTGGAGAGAAGATAGCAACCAGATGAGTGACAGAAGAAGTGATGAAGGGGCACACAGCCGGAATACCCGTTCATCCCCAATGGGGGGAGGAGAGCTTATGGAAAGTTCCAGAAGTCCCCAAGCATGACGTCCGTGCCACACACGTAATTAGACTTGATTGGCGGCGTTAAAGGCCCATGTCTTTTCCAGGCCCAAGGAAGGAATGTCCACATGGCGCCTCCCTATTATATGCGTCTTTCGACTAGGAACCATCGCATCAACTCTTTTGTTTTGAAAGATACCGAAGTTTCCCTCGGATATTCCATAAAGGAATATTTAAGATTTTCCAGTTGCTCGGAAGGAAGCATTGAGCTCATATCGGTCATGTGGGTTGAGAACGGGTGGATCTATTTTTATATAGTATTAATCTTACGAGAATTTACACACAATTCTTTCTCGAATTAGCGTTGGCTCCCTTCTTACTGATCGCACAACTACGTGCTGGGCGGATTGGGGTTTTCTGAGCTATTCAAGTAATCGTAGACTTGCCTCTTTGGGGTGAGAGATCTCATTGCGGAATAGAAACGGTATCTACTCGGACACTGCAGTGGAAGTGTGTTGAATTGTGAACTCTCTTTCCTAAAAAATTCCTCTCAAACAAAAGAAGGGCTTCTGAATTAGCTGAGGGAACCACCCTATTTCAGCAACGGAGTAGGGGTGAGAAAGTGGGTGGTAGCCACGGTTTCCGCTCTTTCGTCTTTTTTGTGGGTAAGATGTCGAGCGCAATAAAAAGGAAGGCCCTAGTATGAAAAAGGCAGGACAGGCCTCAACGCTCGCATCATTTGTGAAGGTCTATAAGTAGGAGGCATGCACACCTTTCAATGGTAAGAAGAGGATGATTGATCTTGACAACTGATTTATTAACTCATTTACTTTCTCTCTCTCTCTCTCTAGAGCATTCAAGTCTTCCCCTTTCCCAAGGAGGATTTGGTTGTCCTAAAGAGCTATCTATTTGCCCCTTTCGGGCAAACCCATTTGGAAATCCATCACTGACTTGATCGTCGGAGGACGGTTCCCCATACCACGCCGAGCGCAGTTCACGTGCGCTTTCTATGCAGGTACCCCTCTTCCGAGTAGCCACCTCAGAGTCCACCTCATCTCATACAGCTTAAGCTTTACAACCCATTGAGTCTTTGAGGGTCCACTCTCCTTACAAAAAAATACACAAGGTAATCAACTATGGAGATTCATTGGATCATAAGCGTTTCATTTGGTCTACAGTAGTGAAATGTGATGTGAAAGTTTTCTATCCTGTAAATTCACCTATTCAACATATTATGAATTCTTAAACTCTATTCAAATATGCATCCACATGAATAACCACTTTTTCAATTGATGAATAATATTATGTTATATTATGTTATAATATGACATGTTCTAAGTCAAAGATTTGGAGCACGTGTACTCTAATTAAATGTAGCATATCAATTTAATTATTTGATAAAAGTCATCAAAATCACCATATAAAAATTTCATCAATTGAAAATTTCATATGTAATTTCGTTAAATATTTGCGTTACATACATTCTAATTGACAACAACAATCAGTCAATCAACCGAATTTGTCTAATTTGATCCTAAAAGTCACAGTCTAATATTATGATAAATTTAAAATTAATTTTGTTAATAAACTGTAGAGGTTCATTAGATTATAGCCTTTTATTCGATACAAATTAGTGAAATCGACACCAAATTTTTTAGTATTTAGACTTCACAAATTAAACATATCATGAATCTGCAAACATCTTTTTGAATACGTATTTGTATCAATGACAATTATTTCAATTGATAAATAATATTATGTTACGTTTTATCATGTTATGTTATGTTATAAAAATGATATGTTTTAAGTCAAAGATTTGCATCACATATTCTCTAATTAAATATTACATAATCAATT
>ONZA01009652.1:18798-31319 GCA_900322205.1 Kewa caespitosa
TTTCTACCACAAGATTGACCATTTAGCTGTAGCATATGGGAAGAGCACATGACATATAGAACATTTGAAGACGCAAAATTGTCAATGCACATGATAACAGGGGATAAATTTCAAGTAAACTATTGTGAAAGCTGAAAGCTGTACCGTCATATAAAATACAACTTAAAAGGCGGTTTTTGATGTGAAAAGCCCCCAAGTCTTAATTTAGTCTCCATTAAGCTTCTGAAATTTTGCGAATGTTGACGTCTGTAATCGTCTCATACACAAAGTTCACTCGAGATGAAATGATACCTGATCAGTTTCATCCAGAAAGGTGGTGAGCTCGTCCAGCAACAGTACTTTGCATGCTTCAGCCAAGGCACCTGCAATTGCAACCCTCTGTTTCTGACCGCCGCTGAGTGTTTGAACCGGCCTCTATCAAACGCAACAAACAGCATATTATAAATTTTGTTTCAGCATAACTTTGAGTGGTAACAACTAACAAATCACTATGTCATAAACCTACTTGTGAGTAGTCGGACATGCCTACGTCATCCAGAGCTTTTGCTACCCTTGATTTGACCTCTTCATAGGTCAGATCAAATTTTCCAAGGCCAAATGCAACATCAGCTTCCACTGTAGGCATCACTACCTGTTAGAGATGGCATCATTGTCAACTGTCAATAGAGATGATCCATAATCAAGTAAATATCAAGTACTGATCCAAGAAAGGTACATTCACATATTTCTTCCACATTCTTTCATCTTTCCTTTAATCTTTTTTTTGTATTTCTTCCACCCTTCCCCCTCCCCCCCACCATGGGGCCTTTCCGTTCCATTTCCGGCTTGCAAATTCTATACTAGTCAGGGTTTTGGATTGTGTACTTCCTGACCTTTCCATAACCCTGGCCGCTGTTGTTATTGGTGTTTGATGTTGTGGAGAGATCAGTTGGTTCTTTTGCTAAAAAATTAAATGAGACGTTAACGTCTTTTGTTTGATAAGAGAACTTAACAACTTTGACCTAGTAAAATTAACAAGAAGTCATAAAACAGCAACGAGAGTAGTCGAAAATACTCTCATAACCCCTTCAGGACCTTCATCCCCTTGTTTTTCATGGACCTGTCATTTTTCTCTTCAACACATCTAATTAAAGAACATTGGAACATCAATAGGAAAAAATTATGCTAACTATCAGTTAAAGTAATGTATATATGATGATGATGAGCACAGCCATTCATAAACTAAATGTTCAGATAATAACTTCTGAAATGTCATCTTGAACTTAAAGCAGACACTCACAGAAAACATTGAGATGTGTCCCAAAAAGTCACATGCTCACCCTCAATCATTTAAACTGAATTTTTAGCAGGGAGCATGACTGTCAGACCAGTGACCAGGCCCTTGATTACACCGGCTTCAATAAGGATCATACATACCTTGTTTACCCATTGATGAGCACGAGTTAGTACGTTGTTTGGAGCATGGTTTTATATAGTTTTTGGTGCCATGGGTGCGAGTATTGAGTTGATTTCCTCCTAATTCAGGATTGGAGCTTTTGTGCAAGAAAGAGACTATGGGTATCATCGACGTGAAAAGCTATGCATTTTGGGGACGAGTCGGGCCAAGGATTATTAGTACAAACTTTGCAGGCGAGTTAGAGGATCTTGGAACCAAGGAATTCGGATTTAAGAGCTGAAGCGAAGTTAAGAAGCATGCACCAGGTTCAACGCGCCGCGTGCTTTCACAATCTGCGTGCCTAGGGTATTTCTCGCGATTCGCGCGAGCGCTACCTCAGTTATTTTCCTACTTTTTCGTACTTGTATAAATAGGTTTTTGAAAGGTCTTTTGAGGGAAACTCTAAACTTTTGAACTACTTTTTTCTCCCATCTTATTTTGGTGATTATGGAGATTGTAGCCTAAACCATCATCTTGGATTGATTAATTGAAGCTACTTCTTAAAGAATGTGAGATTCTCAACTCTTCTTCTTGTTCTTGACTATTATTTCATTACTTGTTGTTGTTTTATGATCCTTACAGTTTTAAACTTGGAGGCCTACTTGTTTATCATTTGTATTGATCTATTGCTAATATAAGATAAGATTCGCTGAATTAATCTTATCCTATGAGTAGCAACTAGAACTTGTATTGTTTGATTGATTCAACATTGTTAGTTCTAGAGTTTTGGAATATCTTACTGGGTAGTCCCGGTGTGTGATTACCCATTTGTTTATTGGTTCTCTACTCGTTAATGCTTCTTTTGGATTAGACGCTGATCGGGTTAGGTTATCCATTGGTTAGGGTAGTGTAGTTACGTTGATCGTACTACTTTACTACATTCGAGGAGAACTGAAGGGGCTTCCCTTCACAATAGGTAGTCAAGACGTAGGAAGAGAGTTTGTGTGTCTATGATCAATCGGAAGAGTAGTAGTGGATATTGATCAAGCCAAGACTTGTCTCTTATTGATTCTCATTACTTGTTATTTGTTTTGATATTTGTTTTCTTTTGTTACAATCACTCATTCAAGATAAAACTTCTCTTTTTATTGATTACTTATCTTACATTCGAAAGAATTGCAAAATTCCCTTTCCCTGTGGATTCGATCCTTATTTCCAATACTACATTAATTTGGAGTATAATAGTAGGTTTTATATTTGATTTAGGCGATACGACTTAGCCTCATCAACAAGTTTTAGTAACGTTTCAGCCACACTTGGAAAGGTTGGACAAATGAGGGGACACTAACGGAGGTATGTTTGATATCCTCGAAGTTTTTAGATATCTTACTCTGTGCAACTCCACTCTGTTGAGCATATTTCACCCCCCCACCCCCCCCAATTTTTCCCGCTGGATGTTTTGACTGGTCTTATCACTTCTTTCCACCAGATTTTGTCACTCCCATACTACTCCCATCTCCCTCTATTTTGTTTATAAGAATAAAAACATCTAAAAAGTTCCGACTGTCAATCAAGTGCATCTTATAACCAGCTAGCCTTTCTAGTGGCTAATATCCTCTGGCTTGCCATCAATGGGCTTTACTTCTCAATTCTCATGGTTCAACCTTCAGTTCAAAGTTCATTGCATAATAATCTAAGCAGTAGTGATCAAAATCATCAAGCACTAAACATCATTTTTTTTTTCCACATTTCTCCAATGGTCATCCCAGTTTAGACAATCACAATTGTTTGTATTTCTCCACAAGTCCACAGCAAATCAGATGATTAACCACATTAGCCAGCTCTTCCCATGTCTCTTACTTTTCCACATTTGTTTTCGGTCTAAACTAGTTCATAAGGTTGTAGTCACCCAAAGTTACATATTATAGGCGACCCCTTCGAATTCCATCTGTGCCGGTCTAATTTCAAGTGTCCCAAGTAACAAACACATGTTCTCCAGCCCAACATTCACCAAATCCACACAAATTAAGAATTGCCCCTTTAACATCAAAAACCCATTCCACTTAGTATCAAACTCAATGATTCTTGTGTACACTTGTTTTGCCGTATACACCAAAGAGTGTCTTAAGAGGGGTGACTTCCAAAAATGAGCAATATTTGTGTTGAAAAGTCTTTTCTTAAAAGTCACCCCTGAATTTAGTGCCCACGATACACCAAATGTAGCTAAGAATTACCCTTACCAACTAGAACAGCAACAAGACCGAGTGTCGAAGAGGCAAACAACTAACCTGATGATCTGGGTTCTGGAACACAAAGCTCTTTGGCTTCTTAACATACATCTCTCCATCAGTTGGTTTCATAAGGCCAGCCAATATCTACTTCAAAAAAACACCCATTCTTAACTTTACACAAACATAGCAAAACAAACAACACCCATAAAAACTTAACCACCAATCTAGAAACCCAGGTACACAAAAGAGAGACAAAAGCAATTCACAGCAAATTCAAGATAATTAACCTTCAAAAGGGTAGATTTTCCACAGCCATTAGGACCAAGAAGCATCCACAATTGGCCTGAAGGTATCTGAATTGAGCAGTTCTTAAGGATTGGAAACCTAACACCCTGTTTGGTGGTAATTGAGAAATTCAAGTTCTTGCCCCATATAGCATAGTCCCCACTAATCAAATTGCTGTACAAAAAACAACATGGAAAAACACCCATCAAAATCACAGAGGTAAAATCATGCAAAAATGCAGAATTCAAGCAGTAATGGTGAATGCATAAAACTGTTCGACGAAATGCCTAGCTGAAAGAGAGATAAGAACCTGGTTAAGTTTGTGCACTGGCAAGGTGGGAGGATGGTTACTGGGGCATGTATAAGAGTGGGGAGATTCATTTGCATAAAATGGTCACAAACATTGAAATGTTGAGGTTATTTCATTATGTGCCCTTATGAAAAAATGTTTTCCTATCCTAATAAATAAATAAAATGTTTGGTTGCATGGTTAAATGACTTTTATCCGAAATTCAACTCGAACTTAATATTCTCAATTCAAATATTAATTTTTTTTTTGAAATGAAATTCAAATATTAATTGTTAGTTCTGAAAAGTAATTATCGTAATTTATGTCATTCGAAAAATCTTGGTACATATCATATTTAGGTCTAATATTGAGGGATTTTGATTAGTTGTAAAGGGTCAAATGTCAACAACAGTTAGGTCATTTCAGTTCAAAAGAACATGGTCTAACTCGCTTGTTATTATGGTATTTGATAAAATCTTCTTGACTCGAGAAATCGAACTTGATAAACGATCAATAAAGTTAATTTTGAGTCGAACCGATCTATGAAAAAATCTATTAAAAATAAAATTTAAATTACACTTATCCGAAAGCACGACTCTAACTTAGTTCTACAAGCATTCTTTTCGGTAAGGCTTCAATGTCATTCCAACAATTCAGTGATCTTGGCATTGTGTTTTATTTTATTTTTCTCTTTTCCTTGTGCATTAAAGGGCTGGCAATTTGGGTTATCGGGTCTTACCCGTGTTACTAAGCGTGTCGTTTTCGAGTCGGTCCCAAAATTACTTAAATCTATTTGAATGGATGAAATATTAAGTTTTAGGCCAAATTTGGTAATCGATCCGGGTTTGTGTCATTTTTATTCGTGTCGTATCAGGTTCGTGTTTTCTCTCAATAACTTCGTATCGAGTTGTTGTGTCGGGTCAGCTTTTGCCAGCCGGGCAGCCCGCCATTAAGCATTTAATTTTCCACGAAAGATATCTTTTCCCTGTGAAGATTGTATACCAAAAAAACATGTTGTGCACTTGCTTTAGAACAGTGGCATGCTTCATGTTCAATAATTCAATAAGGCATTGGGTGCTAGCCGAGATGGTGATGCACCAATCGAATTTTCGGGGAGACCTGGGTTCGATTCCTACGAAGGCACATATGTGTGCCACTCCTTTCCCACCCAAAAAAAAAATGTTCAATAATTCAATAAATACAATCACCAAATGTTTGGAAAATGTGACATGATAGGATGAATAATGGTAATGTAATAAGATGATAATGCATGTTCTTTCTTCACTAACGAATTAACGACTCAAAAAAGTCATTTCCTTATAATCTACTACTCTTCACCAGAGATTCATTAGAGTCCAAGAAGAGTTTCTATGTCTTTACTCTTTTACCACCCTTAGGAGAACTAAGCTGGAGGGACCCTCTTCCCTTAGGCTTTGTTGCCTTCTCTTCCATTTCTTATCTGGTTATCAGTAATGTACAACCAGAAAAAAGAGTGACCTTATTAGTTTCTAGACTTCAAACACAAGTATCCTTTCTCATGGCTTTGTCTACAACTTTTTCAAACCACCATGTCTTTTCTCATCTCTCTTGTCACCCAAAAACCACTAGAAAGTTATCCCTCCATCGTCGGCTATCGGTTCGAGCTGTAAATGTTTCAGAACCAGCTGAAGCTGACAAGAAGCAGAAGGTGACAGAAACCACTAAAACTGAAGAAAGCTCCAGTGCCCAACCTCCCCCTAAGAAGCCTCAAAAGCCTGTCTTTTCAAGTAGGATATCTGTTGTTTTTCTTCAGTTAGTTGTTGTGACAGTACTTGGTTTAGCAATACTGTAACTGTAATTAACTTCTGTTTTTGGTGTGGACAGTGAAGAAAGGTCAGATTGTGAGGGTGGATAAGGAGAAGTACTTAAACAGTATCAATGTGAGTGCATGTTTCTTCTGCTTACTGCTAGTCTTTATAACAAGCAAAGGCAGTAATTTGTTCATCTTCAGCATTGATTGGAAAGAAAATATTTGGTTCAATGAATGAACTAATGACTGTTTAGATAATAAGCTGAACCTCGTTGCATGTTACGACAGCCTTGGATTACTTTCTGTAGAATTTCATTTGCACAACAAATGTAATGCTAAGATTTTTATGGTGAACTGACTGAAAAGCCGAAACCTACCTCAGCTAGGCCAGTTCTCATTGATGCAGAAAATTTCTTCTGTTCAATAAACTTCATCAGTAGTTTTGTTAGATAAGATGATTAACAATGAAACATGTACTGTTCTGTATGTGATCAGTATTTGTCAGTAGGACATCCACCTTATTACAAAGGCCTGGACTACATTTACGAGGACCGTGGAGAGGTACGAAATTCTTCTTGCATAATGTATTCACATACAGATGGTTGTTTTTGCTACGGTATTTCTTGTTCTTGAGCACCAGTGGCTTGATGCAGCAACTTTCTGTTGCAGGTCCTGGATTTACGCATCTTCGAGACGGGAGAATATGCACTAGTGAGTGACCACATTATCTTAAATTCTCTTGATTTTGTTTGAATAATGTTCCAGGCAGTGTAGGTGCAAATTGTGCTACGTTTTTTTTTCCCAATATATACAAGGTTTGGTTAGTAAGATTGCCCAATCTGCAGATCGCATGGGTCGGTATCCCAACATCACCAGCTTGGCTCCCCACAGACATGCTTATCAAGGTACAATTTGCTATTCAACAAATATTCACTCCAATAGCCAATGATGATAAGATACAAGTTGTTGATCACAATAGATAAATTCGCAATAGAAGTTTTTCAGTGTACTAATACATTATGTTTGGCTGCAGGCGGATAAACTCGATTATGAAAGGATGTGATTCAGATTCAGCAGCAACCAGCTACATCTCAGTCAAATCAACTATATGGTTGTCTTCTGGTCTGGGTGACTAGAAACTTTTACAATATCTGTATAGTTTGATAAATGTATCATATTTGTAACGACATCATCCATGTCAAATCAGAGGAGAAATTTATACTGTAGTCTGTATTCATATAAAACTTGATAACTACATCTCGCCATACAAACTCCTTCAGAGATATGGGGGAAGGGTCAAATTTACATCAGCGACTCGACCTAGAAAGAATTTGTACAAATTCAAATTTACCAATCCTTTGAGATTGAGCATTGATGTTTCAAGCTCAGAAATCAATCAGCTCAGTAAAACTGAAATCATAAAATAAAATTAAAAAATGGGAAAAGAATTAATAAACTTTTTTGTGAAGGAGTATGACTAAAATCTGAACCGCCTTTTGGCACGTCTGTTAGCCTTCATGAGTTCCACCAAGGAGGGAAGAGGCTCAGGCACAGGTGCATTCATTGACCGATACAACTTCTTTAGATTGTCATCAAACCCATTCGATGACCCGATAGAACATGGAACTGTTTTACAAGGTACTGAATTTGTTAACTTGACCGTCTCAATGTCAGCAGCTTCCACCTTAATCTCGTTCTCATATAGCTTCTCAACTTGCTTTTCCACATTGTCTTCTGGTAACTTGTGTTCCGTGATATTGGCTTTAGCAGATTCACTTTTCGTTTCCTCAATTGAGATGCAAGAATGATACCCAAGTCTTGCTCTGCCAAATAAGGTAATTGGTTGTTTCTTGCTAGGAGGAGACAGACTCAATAATCTTCTCTTGTTAACCAACATTTCGGGCATATGCAAGTCAGATTCTTCAATAGCTGCAACAGCAGTTTCTTCTACGGAGGGGCATCCACTACTTCCTACTGATACAACTGTTTCTGAAGAAGCTTCGACACTAATATCTAGAAGTTTCCAGAAACGATCATCAGAAGAAGCTTGCGATCGGAAGCACCGTTTCTTAACATACTCGAGTTCCATCGCTCGGCACTCGGGAGTTGAAGAAATGACCCATTTAGGGGAGAGAAGCTGTAAAGCCCACTCTAGTTCTTCCTTAGAGGAATGCATAGAGCAGCAGACATGCCAGACACCAAACTGGTCCTTTATGGGCATGTTTGATCTTTCTAGAATCTTCCTCTCCATCACCGTTAGCTCGGTTTCCTCACAAGCATACCACTGGGCGGAAGGACGTATTATTATGGGCTCGGGCTCCATTTTCTCGCGGGCTTCTAGAAGCTTCTTTCTTGCCCTCTCATACAATTTGGGAAAACCATCAAATAAGTGGAAACGAGAAGATGGGTCATCAGATATAATTTGGGGGGCTATAAGTTGCAGTACTTTGTAAAATTCTAGGTGGTTGGATTTATCAACATATATCTTAGACCCAAATGTTTGAGAAACATGAACAAGGATCTCTTCTTGACCAAGCATGTCACAGGTGAGGTACACCATTGGGGCATCAGGATGTTTCCAAATGCAATTCATGACCTGTTTCAGTGCATGAAAGCTAAGATGTTAGATGAACTATTATTGGACTATAATATCCATGACTAAGTTTGAGTGTGTTCTTGAATGTAGCCTACTTCGGCATCTGGTGTATACTTTCAAAGTACATTTGACCATAGCAAAACTGATGAGCATATTTTTATGCGTATAACAGAACGCACAAATGCCCATAAGATTTGAAGAGAGAGCAAAGTTGAAACAACCCCAAAACTTCTGAAGAGGAATAAAGAACATAAGCCATTCCCCCGTCCCATAATTTTCATTTTGTTCAACTGTTTCA
Source organism: Kewa caespitosa (assembly GCA_900322205.1). Taxonomy (NCBI): domain Eukaryota; kingdom Viridiplantae; phylum Streptophyta; class Magnoliopsida; order Caryophyllales; family Kewaceae; genus Kewa; species Kewa caespitosa. Next base: position 27,662 of record ONZA01009652.1, read on the forward strand.
AGAAAATATAGTCCTCTCTCCTATGATACAGTGGATGCATTGTTATTATTGGTAAAGGGTATCCCTATTCTTTAAAATTTACTTTGATCAAGGACAAACATGACACTATGTGGTACTTGAAGAAAGTATGGATGAATTTACTACAAGTCTCGTTAAATCTTAAGATTTCCCATAAACGAGGACTAGAATTATGAGATTGAAGGGAACACTATGATAAAGTTACTAAGGAAGAGGGCATTAATATTTTGACATCCTAAGATAAGAAAGAAGAAGCTGCTCTGGGACCAACTAAAAGTGCAAGTATGAAAACTAAAATAACTTCGTAGGAATAGGCGCCCTCCATGAAAAGAGTTAAAGCAGAGTACCTGCTGAATTGCAGATTGTTTGCTGGGGATTTTCATTAGACTTTTGCCAAATGTGCAATCTAGGAAAACAAAATCGAGCTGAGTCCTGGGCTCCTTGGCTTGACGAGCTAAATACTTCTCTGGCAAGTTCTGCACACACTCAGGGGTCAGTCTGCAGTCACCTGTGTGGAGAATGTTCCCGAAATTGCCCTCGAACAAAAACATCACAGCGCCTGAATTTCAAAATTCAATGCCAACGAAGGCATATCTGTCAATAAAGCTTCAATAGATTATGTTTAGAACGAGGAAACTCAACATACCAAACTTACGCAGAAACAAAGAAACAGTTCAGGTATATTCACCAACAAGGAAAAAAGCCATCACATTTTTCAGTTTACAGCGAAAAAAATACAGCAAACATGGGTTACCCTCTTTTTGAGTGTGCTTAATGCCTTGCCTTTTATGCTTCTTAGAAACGTGAGCTGTTATTGATGGTAAAAGTACATAATCTTACGTGCCAGATGGTTCGAATGTTAAAAGTGTGTGAAACTGTGAATTGTGATAGAAGATCCTGCAAATACCAAAAAGATTTCCATTCATCCAACAGAGTCTAGCTATCTATCTTGCTGAGACTCTCATAATAGGATCAGACACGTACAGGGTGCATCTACAGTTTCACTAGGTTGCATATTTCAATATTTGGTATAAGGACATGTTATTACATACTCTTTCTATAGAACCTGCGAAATCGGACATGTCATTGGGATTTGGGAGAGTGTAGCATATTTCCAGGAATAGGGTTCTGAAGTCTGAAGGGGTATGTGACTGTGCTTCATACCTACTTGAGTTGAGATCACTTGGCCTAGGCTTAGAAGGAAGTAGTTAGCAGAGCCTCAATCTCAGATCACTTCTCAACTCTAGGCTTAACCTGTCTTTTCCTTCCCCTCCACCCCATATAAAGAATCTGTTAGTCTTGAACTTTTCTTTTTGAGCTTGACCAGATAGACCCAAACCTTTCTTTCGTGGGCATGTGCTAAAGTCAGAAGTAGGTGTTCTTGCCTCTATCATTAGCTCGGGTAGTCGCCGGCCTGCTTTCGATGGCAATCAAGGATTGATTTTGGAAGGGGAACGAACGGATACCGGTCATGTCTTAATGTCTCCAGGCGAAGACTTCGTTCCGTTCCAAAAGGCGACTAGATGTTGCATTAGATCGCCTGTCTATACTTACTGAACTTAGGCTCTTGGGGGGATCTGTTGGGTCTTTTTAAGGGGAATCAGAGTGATAATTACATCAATTGCTTTGCTCTTCTGTCCCATTTCTTCCGCATTATCTTCTATCCCCATCGTGTACATAAAATTCATCCAAATCAAGAGCCAGTCTTGTTATATTTTTAGCGCCAGCCGAATCGCCTCAAATGACCCCAGTCACACAGTAGTTCATAAGGTGCACTGTAGTTCATAAAGCCCAACCGCGTGCGAGGTGCACCCGGTATGTGGCACACCAAGGGAAGAACTACAGCTGCATATAAAATTCCATAACCTCAAACCACAGCACAACCATAATTGCAAACCAACCCATAAGCTACTCCCTCATTACAGATAAAAGTCGAAACCTTTACACCTCATCTGCGATAATTAGTTACATATCCATCACATCATTACAATCCTGGCTTAAACATATTCAGCATAATCACCTCCAATCCAGTGACCATCAGTCACAAAGGATCATCACTGGCGTAACCTCTGCTATCGAAAACCATGTACCATATCATAAGCTCATAACCAATATGATGACTGCTATTGAAAATGAAAACTATGTTACTCACCCAGCAACTTGAGACTCCATTACCAAGGAAAACAGATATTCAACAAAAACCCATCAAAATTAAAGGGTCAAGCTATCAAATTCAGTAAATTACCAGGGCAATGATTGGCATCAAAAGCAGTAACAGTGAAATCCCCATCTGGATCGTCAATTCTGATTGACTGTCCCACCTCAATTCCCACAAACAAAGACTCATCTAGCTGCACACACACCAAAACCAAACATCAAACACAAATCAGAAAAACTTAAAAAATCACACAATACCCAGAATTCAAAAACCAAAAAAGTTTCAATCTTGCAAATAAAAAATCACAACACACCAAACAAAACATCAAACCCAATTCAGAAACCCCTAAAATAAACCAAACCCAGAAATCAAAACCCAACAAAGGGTCAAACTTGCTAACAAAAATTCACAACCCACAAAAACAAAACATCAAACCCAAAAATTAAACAAAACCCATTGATCAAAACCCAATAAAGTTTCAATCTTACAAAGAATAATTCACAACCCACAAAAACAAAGCATCAAACCCAAAAACAAAATAAAACCCATTAATCAAAAACCAAAAAGATTCAATCTTTGCAACAAACTAACCTGTGGGAAGTAACTGAGGATAATGGATTTGGTAAGCAGGGTAGAGTAAATTGGGAAAGAGAAGTGAGAAGTGATTCCAGAGCAATGATCTTTGTGAGCATGAGTCAGGAAATGGTGTCTTTTGTTCTTTGATGTGGGGGTAAATGTGTCAACTGAGAAGGGTAACCCTCTTGGCATCTCAATTGGCATCTTCTTGGTGTGATTGTGATTATGATTTTACCCCCCTTTTGTGGAATTAGGGTTCTTGATTTTGTTGTAGCATTTGATTTGACTTAAGACTTGTGTTGTGTGTAGTGGAAGGATTCGGGGGAAATGGAGGGAAAATTTCAAAGATTATACTAGAAAGTTTTGGGACGATGTAAAGGCGGTTACTAAGTACAATTTTTTTTTCTCTTTTTGGTTTTCCCTAATTACATCTACAATCATGAATGTATACTTTTTGATAATCAAACAAAGGTGTGTTGAATTCGTACAACCTAAAAAAAACTGAACTGATTTGAATTGAATTGAACTCAACTGAATATAAACTAAAGTGGATTGAAATGATAGTACATAGTAGTTACATTGTAAAACAATGAATAAATTTGTGAAAATTGAATTTAACTGAACTATATATACATATGAAATGAACACACCCAAAGTGATTATTAACCTCAAGTGAAATTTATTTAGCCTAAAATTAAAACAAAGTGCCGAAATAATTCACATCATAAATTATACACATATTATCATAAAATTAAGGTGTTTAAAGCCATGTCATTTCTGTTGTTCATCGACTTTATAAGAAAATGAAATATGAGATACTTCACGATTCAACTTAAATGTAACATTTAATACGATAAGTTAATTGTCAACGAGATATTGTCTCATACGTCATAATAGATTGTGCTT
>ONZA01009663.1:36580-48269 GCA_900322205.1 Kewa caespitosa
CGAACAGAAAAAAATTCCCATTTTTAAAAGTAGTTTCAATTGGTACATGATGTGAAAGATAAATAGTGTTAAAAATGATAAGCAATGGCAACCAAAATTGTACTTATTTTCAAGCCGAGTATGATTTGTATGATCCATATTATTGTTATCTAACAAAATATAGTCTGATTTCGAAAATCTTTTCAATTGGATTGCCCATAGAAAAAGAAATAGGCTAAATACGTTAACGATCATAAACATGAACAACATTTGCAACCTCGAAACTAATTATTTGAAAGACTAGTATGACCGAAATCGTCAAAATATTGTGATATCTAACACGAACATGTTGAAATTTTTGAAAAATAGTTTCGACTAGTTTAACAATTGAAAGTGAATTATGCTGTTAACGTTAGCAATCGTTAAATAACATTAAATACAAAAAGCAATTGCAATTCTTCATATTTTCAAGCCGAGTAAGATTTATATGATCCATATCATTGATATGTAATCAAAATGTAGACCAATTTTTCGAAACTCGTTCAATTGGTTTATCAACAGAAAGAGAAATAGCTTTAAAAGGCTAACAATCGTTTAATAGCGTTGAATATGCACAACATTTGCAACTTTAATTCTTATTATTTAAAGGACTGTGAAAAAGCGTTGGTTAACCATAATTCTTATAATTTGAAAACTGAATTTGATTGAAGTCATTAATATTGTTGTTATGATTCTTCTTTACAAAATAATTTCGAAAATCGGTTTAGAAAATAAAATAGGAATATCCTTAAAATGCCATAGATCGATAAAAAGCGTTAAATATGAACAGAAACTGTAGTTGAACAGCCATTGGGTCTAGTGAGAGAAACTCTCCTTCTCTCTAGGGTTTTCTGAGCGTTAGGGCTTCTCAGGGGGTATGGGACGGAAACACACTAGGTCCGGATCCAGAGGGAAATCTCAAGCTCGTCCTTCATAGAAAAAAATAACACAGAATGCTAGTATTAAATCCAACCATAATAATAATGATGTGCAGGGTACTGTTCCATTGGAGAATACTCAAAATAAGAACCAAGATGCCAACTTTAGCAAGGCAAAAAATGCTATAGCAACTCATGGGGTTATTCATTTAGAACTCCACTCATCATCTTCTACAATTGCTACCCCAAAGAATTATGTTGAAGAGATGTTGTCACAAGAGGAGTTACTAAAGGAGCTACGTCACCAATCATCAGCTAAAGAGCATCTTAGTTCTTGGCTCTCACCTTTTAACACTGGACAACGAACAAGTAACATGGTGACTTCCACTCTTCCTCCTATCAATGAGGCTTAGGATGACACAAATTGAAATAAGCGACTACTTATGATAACACTAGATGATGTCTACGAGGAAGTTCAATACTGGCAGACTGCCCTTGTGTGCTATGTTTTGGGGGCTAATCCACCCCACGGTGTTATGGAGGGTTACATTATACACATATGAGGTCAGTAAGAAGTTTTTGGTGCATTTTCTAACAAGTGAGAATCATAATAAAGCCATGGAAACACGTTTTCAAATGTTTGATATGAAACCTCTTATCTTTAAGCCATGGCAACCTGAATTAGATCTAAGGAAGGAGAATGTCAAAACAGTTCCAATTTGGATCCACCTGCCTGGACTTGAACTAAAGTATTGGGGCAACTATGTGTTGATGAGACTAGCAGACCATGTTATAAAAGTAGTAGAATTGAACAAGGTCACTAAATCTAAAAAGAAATTGGCCTTTGTACTGATCCTTGTAGAGGTTAGTGTAGACGAACTCTTTCCTGATGAGATAAGGTTTGAGAATGAAAGAAGAGTGTGTGTAATACAGCCTGTGGCATATGAATGGAAACCAGCCTCATGTAATACATGCAAATAATATGGCCATGATGCTGTCAAATGCAGGAGGAAAACAGTCAAGAAATGGGTTCCAAAACGTAAACCTTGCCCAAAAGTTGATGGAGAAGGGTTCTGGGTTGTTGAAAAGGGGGGTAAACCAGCTCCAAATACACAAGACAAGATGGAAACTCATAATACCTTTGCTGCTCTTGATGCTAACATATAGACCCATCATGATGATGATAGTTTTCTAGTTCAGGATGATGTGGAAAGTAAAGATTCTGAGAATGAAGGTGGACAAAATGAAGGCCACGAGGATCTGCAAAATATCAAAGCTAGAGAGAAGGTGGGTGTAGAAGATGGAGAGTGCAGCAAACAGGCTGAGGAGAGGTTTATTTGTCAGTATGGATTACATATGTAGCTGGAATGTCAAAGGGCTCAATAAACCTCCAAAACAGAACGAGATCAATAGATTTCTCAATTTTCATAAAGTAGGTCTTATTGGGCTCTATGAAATGAAGGTGAAAAGGTTGTTCGCTTACATTTTTGTGATGGTTGGAGTATAACTACAAATAGGGCTCATCATCCTGGAGGGAGAATTTGGATCATGTGGACACCAAATATGTTTTAGGTTGTTGTTATTGCTATGCATGCACATGTAGTACATTGTGAAGTGATGCATAAGGGGTATGGTGTATGGTTTCAATGTTGATGTTGATAAGGAGAGTCTTTGTATTGAGCTAAAGAGGTTTAGTAATAGAATTACAGGCCCTTAGCTTGTTTGTGGGGACTTTAATTATGTCTTAAATCTTGATGAGAGGATTGGCTCCACTGTTCCTCTTACTAAAGTAAGTCAGTTCAGAGATCGTGTCTCTCATTTTTTCCTAAAGGATGTGAGGAGTACAGGGTCTTTTTCAATTGGAATAACAAACAATTAGCTAAGAAGAGGGTGTACAGCAAGATAGATAGGGTTATGGCGAATGAAGACTGGTTTATTGACATATCATGCCCCAATGATGTACTCTTACCTGAGGGCCTTCTTGATCACTGTCCTCCCATCATTTCCTTCTACAAGGATGGTCCTTTGAGGAAAAAAACCTTTCAAACACTTCAATATGTGGGGTACATGGCCCTGCCTTGTTGACAAGGTTGACAAGAGGTGGGGAGAGATTGCTTTCTCAAGGTTCCTATGTATCAGTTTGTCATGAAATTGAAGAACATAAAGCATATGTTTAAAAGTTTGAATGGACTGTGTTCCAGTGACATTGAGAAGTCCCATCCATTCACAAAACGGCAGGTTCTGGAGGTTCAATTGGCCTTGAAGAATGATCCTTTGAATCTCAGGTTGATTGAGGATGAGAGAACTACTTCTGAGAATTTCAGAACTGTACAAAAATCTTATTTCTCTTTTCTTCATCAAAAGAGCAAGATCAGGTGGCTAGAAGCTGGGGATTATGATACTACCTACTCCCATAAGCGCATTAAGTTCAGAAGAGAGGAAAACAGTGTGCATACAGTCATTGACAAAAATAGGGAGCTACAAACCGAGCCAGATGCAGGAGTGGATGCGTTCCTTCAATTTTACAAATAGTTTCTAGGCACAAAGAGAGCATCAAGAACTATTGTGAGTAAAAAAGTCATGAGTATGGGTCATTCTGTTAATGCAGAGCACCATCAAATGTTGTGCAGACCAGTGGTTGATGCAGAGATCAAGACATATCTTTTCTCTATTCTTGGAGATAAAGCTCTTGGTCCAGATGGCTACAACAGTCATTTTTTAAAAATTGCTTGGAGCATTGTGGGAGAGGAGGTTTAATTTGTAGAGCTGTTAGGAATTTTTTTACTACTGGTAAAATGCTAAGACAGCTAAACACTACCATCTTGACTCTTATCCCTAAGCATAGTAATGGTACTAGTGTAACTTATTATAGACCCATTGCATGTTGCAATGTGGTCTATCAATGTATTTCCAAAGTTATTTGCAGCAGGCTAAAGGCAGTACTCTTAGAGATCATTAGTGAAGCTTAGAGTGCATTTATACAGGGGAGATCAATTGTGCACAACATCGTGATCTGTCAAGATGTAGTCAAGCACTATACTAGAAAGGCCACATCAGTTAGATGCACCTGCAAGATTGATTTATGCAAGGCCTATGACTCAATTGAATGGGAGTTCTTAAGAAAAATGTACATACAGTTGAAATTTCCTAAGGAATTGATTGAGAGTGTAATGGCTTGTGTCGCTACTCCTTTTTTTCTATTGGTCTTCATGGCTCTTTGGATGGCTTCTTCAAAGGTGAAAGAGGGTTGGGGCAGGGGGACTCTCTTTCACCCCTCCTTTTTCTGATATGCATGGAATATCTATCTAGGATCTAGAAATATGTGGGGCAGCATGATGGTTTTACTTTTCATCCTCAATGTAGAGCTTTAAAGCTTAATCATTTGTGTTTTGCTAATGGTTAGTTGATGATTTGTTGATGCTTTGCCACTTTCTCTAAAGCCTCTGGTCTGGAAGCTAATGTATCTAAATCAGCTATGTATAGCTACAAGATTAAGGTTGAGGTGTTGGAGATGATCTTGCATATTGCTAGCTATCAACTTGGGGAGATGCCTTTTAGATACTTGGGTGTTCCCATAGCAGGTTCAAGGATCAAGGCTACTGACTGTGAAATCCTCATTGATAAGATCATGGCTATGGTAGGAACATGGTGGTCCAGACATCTTTCTTATTCTGGCAGAGCTCAGCTGGTTAATTCAGTTCTGATTAGCATTCACACATATTGGGCATCTGTGTTCATTATTCCAGGATGTGTGTAAGATAAGGTTAATGCTGTGTGCAGCAATTGCTTATGGGAGAGGAGCACGGTCTCCTCTAAGCCCCCTCATGTGCCTTGGAGTAGTATTTGCAAACCCATGAGCCAGGGTGGTTCGGCTTTTAAAAATTGCCTCATTTGGAATAAGGATGCAATGGAAAAATAGATTTGGCATATGGCCGCCAAGTTTGACTTACTGTGGGTGAAATGGATCCATCATGTCTACTTAAAGAATGGTGAGTGGTGGAATCATATGCCACCACAGAGAGCTAGTTGGGCTTGGAGGAATATTTGTGACCTTAGAGACAACTTCAGAATGGCTTATGATTAACAGAGATGGGCAAGGTTAACTGGGAAGCATTACACTATAGCTTCAAGATATAACTTGTTATAGTAGGTTGCACCTAAAGTGAGGTGGGATAATTGGGTTTGGAACATGTATAACATTCCAAAGAAAAACTTTATTTGCTGGATGCAAGCAGACGACAGACGACAAACAAGAGCCAAATTGATGAGAATTTAGGTCTCTGATGTGGACACTTGTCCCATATGTAGTGATAGTCATGAGAGTAGGGAGAATCTATACTTTTAATGCAAGAACTCAAAGTACATTGTCAAAGAAGTAGTTGACTGGGTGGGGCTAAAGGTTACTGTGCAAGACACACAACAGTTTGTCAGAGCAACACAGAAGCAAGGAGCCAAGAAGAAGTTCAGGAAGAAAGTGCTACTGGCAATTGCTGCTTCTTTTATCTATCAAATATGGAGAGCAAGAAATGATGTTGTGTGAAAAATGAAGGTTCTTAGGCCTAATCAGGTGTTGAAGACTATTAAGTTTGATTTGAGCTATAGGTTGACTAGAATCAAGCCTCAAAGATTTCTGTTGAGGATAATAATTGGTTTAGAACTCTTTTTTGGAAATTGGTTTACTGTATAGTACCTATTTTTGATGATGGGGCATGGCCGTGATTGGTGTTTTATTTTGAGCTTCAATAGTAATACAATTATTACTTACCCAAAAAAAAATATGAACAAAAATTGCAACAGCAGTTCTTATTATTTACAAGCCTTGTATGATTGAAGTGATCAAGATTGTTTATAGTTAACGAAAATATGATCCAAATTCAAACTAAAATTTCAATTGGTTCGTTAACTGAATGAGAAATAGGCTTCAAACACTAACAATCTTTCAATAGCGTTAAATATGAACATCCATTCCAATCGCACTTGGAAAGCCTACGATGATTTCAAAAATCTGGTTGGTGATATAATAAGAACATGTTGAAATTTTTAAAAACTCGGCTGGTGATTGATTGCACAATGTATGCCCTCGCAAAGAGCAGTAGCTTCAGCAGTCAGAACGTAGATAGTTCTTAGGTTGATGGCTTCAACATGGATCATATTACCATTGTTGTCTCAGATTATATAGCCCGCTGCTGAATCATGGTTCTTGCAAGCACCATCAAAATTGAGTTTAACAGCGCCTTGAGGGGGGGAGGGAGACCACTTGACTTCTATTTGGTAAGTATTCCTTCACTAAGAATTTTTGTTAGATAATTTTGAGAAATGGTCATCGAGATCCATTCTGATATTCGATTCCCTATATAAAGCCAATGCTGAGAGAATAGCTGCAATTATTGTGGACATCATGCGTCGATAAACTTTTTCATTCCTAGCCTTCCATATTACTTAGAGTTTCATTCCTAGCCTTCCATATTACTTAGAGTAAATAGGCTACTTTTTCAAATTTGACGGAAAGATCTTTTCTAAGGTCTGAGAGCCAGTTTCTTAAGTCTGTTGGGGGGGGGGGGCAGTGTGTTGTGCATTGGCCCATTGATTTGTTGCTATATTTTGCCATATTTCTGTGGACCACGAGCAATCTAGAAACAAATGATCCATTGTTTCTGAAGGATCATTACACAAGGGGCATTTATCTTCTAACTCTATTCCCCTTTTAGATATAAAGTTACAAGTGTGGATGGCTTTGTGAAATAAGAACCACAGGAATATAATTATATTTGTGGTATATCGAGTTTCTAGATCCAATTATATTTCCGTAATAGCTTTGTGCCATGTTTGAGATCATGTGCCAAATGGGTAGCCGACTTTGAGCTAAACAACCCATTAGCGGAAGGTCCCTAAACCATGGAGTCCTAAGAGTGGAACCTTGGTATAGGAATACCTTGAAACCTAGTCAAATTGAAGCTGTTTTGGAAAATCCCATTCAAATTGTTAGTGATGAAATCTCAAAATTTGAGATCAATATTGTCGATGGAAGAACTTTGTAATTTTTAAGTTATCTTTAATAGACTCTTGTAGACGCCAATTATCTAGCCAGAAATCGATGTCTTGGCCATCGCCAAGAATCCAGCATATACATTTTCGGATGATGGGTCGACTTGCTAGTATCTGGTTTTAAATTAGTGAGTTGATTTGTCCTTTTTTTTTACTTCAAAGAAAGATTTTTTAATCAAGTATTTTGCTGCTACTGCCTGCACCCATAGATTTTGAGGTTGGGTTAGCACTTTGCACCCTAGTTTGCTCAAGAGCGCTTGGTTTGTAATTTCAGTTTGGCGGAGGCCAAGTCCTCCTTGTCTTTTAGGTCTGCATATTGTATTCCACGCCAAAAGCGGTGTTCCTAAAATGTATATTTGATTTCCAGAAGAATTCTCAGTTAATTCTTTCTAGTTTTTTAAAAATACTATGAGGGATACTGTTTGACTGCATGACATAGGACGGAATTGCTTCTAAATTACTCTGAATAAGGACTGTATTTCCTACTTTCGATAGCAAGCTAGTTTTCCAAGTTTGAGATTTATTAGATGTGACTTGAAAAATATTTTGGAAAGTCAATTTATCCACTCGTCGCTCATTGAAATGAACCCCTATTATTTGCCCAACGAAATTTTATGAGGGACAATAAAAATTTTAGTAATGGCATGTTTAGCAATTCCCGTTACTATCCTAGAGAATGTAACATAGGACTTATGTTATTTGATCGGTTGTCGTAATTGGTGTCAAAAGTTATCCAGCATTGTTTCAATTATTGATGGTGATCCTCGGTCCTCGTTAGAGAAAAGAATATTGTCATATGCAAAAAGGCTTGAGAAAGTCACTTAGCTGGCCATTTGTATTTAGTGAGTAGGAGACACTGGTTACACATTCTTTAATCTAGTAGATCCATTGCTAAGAAAATTCAAACTTATGTAAAACTTGGGACAAGCAATCCCATTCCATTCTATCATAAGCCTTTTCCATATCCAATTTAGAGCAATCCAACCCTTTTTGTTGTTAGATTTATAGAATATATTATTAATTTCTTGTATAAGCAACAAATTATTCGGAATATTCCTATCTGGAACAAAGGCATTTTGGTAGGGGCCTATAATCGAGTTTAAGACCAATCTCAATCTCAAGGGTTTTGAAGATAATTTTATAGGTGGAATTGCAAAGACGAATAGGCCGAAAATGGTTTGGGTTTTCAGGGTCTTTATTTTTAGGAATTAAAGTAATAATAGTGGGGTTAATTTCTTTTTGGGTTTTCCCCAAGAGAAAAATTCTTTCATAGCTTTGGTGCCATACAAGTGAATAATGTCCCAATATCTTTGGAAGAAAATTGGGCCAAATCCATCTGGCCCAGGAGCTTTGTACGGCTCCATTTGGAAAACCGCTTGCTTGATTTCTTCGACTATAATTGGCTGAGTTAACAGATTATTTTGCACATCTGAAATTAATGGTGTACCTCTGATATGTTATTGATACCACCTCTAATAGTTTCTGATCTGAACCATTATTTGAAACATTGTGAGAATTGGTTGGCCACATGAAGAGGTTCATCTCTCCAAATTCCAGATGGGTCTTTAATACGGTATAATATTCTTTTATGATTACGAACATTGTTGCATATATGAAAGAATTTTGAATTATGGTCTCCATGAGTCAGCCACTGCTTCCTATAATACGTTCCCAAAAATTTCTGGTTAAACGACATTAGTTTCTCTCATTGTTTAATAATCCTATCTTGCAATTGTATAAGACGAGGGTCCATTGAATTTACTTGTAAAGTGCTATGGACAAACTGAAGTTTTTCGCTAATCTTGGTTAGTCAGGTGTTAATATTACCATACCGTATTTTATGCCAGGATTTAAGGCCATATTTTAAGTGTTTCAATTTCCTAGTAAGTGAATACATTACATATCCTTGTACATGGACATTCCAAACTTTACGTACAATTTGGAATGACTCATTATTGTACGTCCATCCAGGCTGAAATTTGAAAGGTCTATTGACCCGAGCATTCGTAGTACGTGTATGGAACAAGATTGGCGTATGATCAGAACATGAAAAGGTACCTAGGATTAATAACGAAATTGGGTATAAAGACGCTAATCATTATTGCAGAATGTTCTATCTAATCTTTCAAAAATCATAGTTCCATTAATGTTTATTTTCAATGTAAAAGGGCTACCTATAAAAGGAATATCTATAGCATTTACTTAAGTAATAAATTGTTGTAGGATTCTAGTTCGGTTAATGTTGGGTAAAGCACCACCCTGCTTGTCACCTAAGCTAAGAAGTTCTTTAAAGTCTCAAAAAATAAACCACGGAAGATTCCAAGTAGTGGTCAAGCTTGAGAGATGCCCCCAGAAAGCTTGTTTCTCATTTTGTTGGGCTGGTCCAAAAGTACCTGAGATTGTAGTTTCATGTAGAATTGGCATATCCAAAACACGCAAGGAGATTATTCTATCACCATTGTAAATGGATAAGACATCGATGGCAGTGGAATTCCATAGGGCCCATGGACCTCTCGAACGACCTGCAGGGTCGATGATACGGAAATGGTGAAATTCTAAAGTCGAGGGACTTTTGAAGGAATTTGCTAGTGAAGTTTTATTTTCAAGTCCAAAAAGAATATCTGGGTTATATTTCCATTTCAAGAAATGTAATTCCCATTTAGCAGTCAGATTTTTAGCCCCATAGATATTCTAACTAATAATTTTCATATATTAACAATTGGATATTACAATACTTCTCTTAAATGACGAACAAAGCCTCGAGAAGAGAGATATATGGCCGTTTTGGTACACCTTCCATAAAAATACGAAGTGTAGGGCAGTTGGAATAAATCCAATACATAACTGCCTGACGAAAGCCAGTATTGTAAGTTACATGCAGTGTTATAAGTAAGAATCCCTAACAAAGAGAAATGTGGAAAAACTTTTTTTGATCCAACTTAGTTTCCATCGCAAACCATTCCGTCAACTCCCTCTCATATTTAAACTTAGTGTATGAGGTGCAATCTAGATCTCTATAAATAAGGATGAGCTTCGTATTATTCAGACATGGAAGGCTAAAATCCTTAGTAGGCAACGACATAAAATCAGCCCAGTACAAAGTAATGTTCAATTGAATAGGCCCTGAACATCCACTCCGCATTAAGTAGCAAGTCCCTGTAAACAACTGAATATGCAAGAAGCACAGCAGCTTCGGTCAAAGAGTATTTGGGTCGTATGACCCAATATCTCAGGCAGTAAAGAGTTGCATTATTAAAATCATCGTACACTGTAGGTAGCGTGAAAAATATAGGCAAGTGAATAGAAATACCCATTACTAAGCTGTCGTTAGGGAGAGATTTAGCCATATTACATTCTTGGAGCATAAAATAAATACCGTCCCTAAGCGACAAACCATAGAAAACACGCAAAACCATACAATTCGTCCATAGCTGGGAGCCATACATATGGAGTACAAAACTACCATAACTAGTAACACGATAGAAGGGGGTACTAGATAAAACAGTATTGCAACATTTAAGGGGAGAAGATCGTTTCTAGAAACAAAACACAAAGCATACTAAGGTAGCTGCCTATTCGAGAGCCTATCTATGTTGACCCGTCGACACGATCCTTAGCGTCTGAGTGCAGATAAGTAAATGACGAGGACAAGACCAAAGGCAAGGATTGAGCCTTTAGATAGAAAGATAGCACAACATGCAAACTACTTCTTATACCAATAAGCAAAAATACTCAAGATACCAAGGTACAATTAAGTTAGTTATTGGAGGACGCAGTGTCAATAGCATCCATAAATTTTCATTTTTTAGCAGAATCTCTAGAAGGTGAAGCAGGATCAAGCACCCGTTCTTCATTGAGAAGAGCAAGGAGGTTGTCATCCTCCATATCTTCATCATCATTATACAATTTAGAACAATAGAGGTTGTGTTCATTCAGTTCATCATCTAAGTTTTCATTAAGAGGCTCTAAATTCGGCTAATTCATTCTATGCACTTCGGGAGAGTCATTAATTTCTAAAAGTATGTTTTCATCATTCAGGGGTTGAAAAGGGTTATAAGTGTTGACCTTTGCTGAATCATGCACTTGGATTAAGGACGTAGAACAGAGTTCACTAGAATCTAGAGGGTTGGTGGTTAAGTCATGAATAGGGTCACAGTTTGGTGGGGCAATCCAATTGAAGTCACTTTCTTGGGCCGGGGGTGCATCCTAGGTCATTCTATGCACTTTGGGAGAGTCATGAATTTCTAAAAGTATGTTTTCATCATTCAGGGGTTGAAGAGGGTTATAAGTGTTGACCTTTGCTGAATCATGCACTTGGATTAAGGACGTAGAACAAGGTTCACTAGAATCTAGAGGGTTGGTGGTTAACTCATAAATAGGGTCACAGTTGGGTGGGGCAATCCAATTGAAGTCACTTTCTTGGGCCAGGGGTGCATCCTAGGTGGACCAAGTAAAGGGAGCATTCGAAGGTTACTTTTTGGGTTGGCAAAATGGGGGGGCTTGGTTATGAAAATGAGATTTTGTAGCAACTTTCAGTCGGACACATATCAAAATTTCATTGTTGGGTTCTATTTCCAAGCCATCATCACAATGCTCACACTTTTTATTGAATTTCTCAATGAAAATTTGAGCAGGTGTATTAAGTTTTCTAGTTGGACAAGAATCTATGTTGTGACCAATGTCACCACACAAGGCACAAGGGGTGAGTAACCCTTCGTAGAACAAACCATCATCTTGATTATCAATAG
>ONZA01009671.1:0-11785 GCA_900322205.1 Kewa caespitosa
ATTTTATTTTTCTTCTTTTCGACATTTTTCTCTTTTCTTTCTTTTCTCATTTTTCAGTTTATTTTATTTTAATTCTTTTTGTTCTTTATTTTTAGTAAGTCACAGAATCCTAATAAGTAATAATTTAAATATTAATTTTTAGGCTCAAAAGAGTTATATTGGCGCATAATTGTCTTTATTTTTGGCAGTTTGTTTCTTTTTTCTTTTTCGCATTTTTCATAAATTTTCTTAAATTTTCATTATTTATTTGATTAACTCACATAATTATGAAAAAGTAATAATTTCAATATTACTTCTTAGGGTTGAAAGACTTATATTTGTCTATTATTATTTTTATTATATTGTACTTTATTTTGGTTGCCCATTTGGTAACGATTATCTCATTAACTTATTTATGCTTTTCATATATTATTTGATTATGGACAAACATGAATTGCATGCTAATAAATGATAACCTAAGTAAAATTGAATGTCAAACGACTTTGATAACATTTAGATTAATATACTTTGGAACCAAATCAATTTACAAAAAGTTCAAATTCGTAAGTAGTGGTCGTTTGTAAAAACAGGCAAATTGGAGGCATTCCACATCAAATTTGTACCATTACCCCCGAACTCGAACTTTGGTTAAAAAGACTAAAGGAGTCGAAAGATAGTTTCCTTATTTTCCAAAAATAAGGTGGCGACTCCAAACATCCCGTTTGTGCCATTTAGCACATTACAAAAACATGAATTTTTAACCCCCAAAACACGTACCAATTCCGTGGGGGGTACCCACATCCATTTTCAACTTTTCCCATTTCCAGTGGGAGGGCCATGGCCCCTACAGTGGCGACTCTGCTGGGGATAAACTAAAAGAGGGAGAAAGTCGAAAACGAGTTAGGAAATAAAACATAAATTAATTTGGTTAAATTTGCATCATATTCATGTAGATCATGCGTGCGCAAAAATAAGTATCCCATAATCAAACCTTTAGGAGGTGAGTTCGATTACATGGAGGATCCATTAGATTCTCCATGCAAATCATAAATGACTCTCCACTCATGACCTTTTTTTCATCCATTCAATGGGAGAAAAGTGGTAACTTACGACGCATATGCACTCCATAACGTTGTGAGCACATCCATGTCATGGGAGCCTCATCTTACTTAAATCCATTTGTAACTTTAGAAAAACTAGAGCCATTGTTTAGGTGTTGAACATAGGAAGCATTCGGCATTTGCATACTTGACATTTGTGTGACCATATTGCATTTTGGATGGAACCTTTGTCTGGGGGCTTCACGCCCATTTCCGTCCCATTAGAAGTTTAAGTTTTTTGCCTTTTGAGAACGCTAATTTGAGTGTTCCTTGCCAAGAAATCGAACTCGCATTGGGCTTCTCCTTTCCTTTTAACAAGATTGGAGAACCATTCACAAAATTAAAGTCAAGGAATCAAACTGGGGTGTGTGGTCATGAATTACATAAATTAGGTTGTGGGCTTTAACACTCATTTTAGAAATATCCGGGAACGATACCGTAGACTATTTATCAGCATAGGGTCATTTGGAGGACACTATTTTGGTGTCAACAGAAGCCCTCACTTTGGCCGAGGCGCCGAGCGGCAAAGGTCAAAGTATGTCTTTTTGCAAGTGTAGGGTGCACTTAGCTTACTGAGTGGGTAGTTGAACATTAGGGTTATAGGCCCTTTTATCCTTCGTAAAGGATGATACATTCTTTTAATGCCATCCTGGGTCAAGATGAAGTGAAAGAAGAGTTTATCGACATCTTGGGGTCGAGAATGTGTCCGGAGAAGTTTATCAATATCCTGGGGTCAGAAAATGAATTTGAAGGAGTTTATTAACATCCTGGGGTCAGAAAATGGATTAAAATGAGTTTATCAACATCCTGGGGTCGGTAATGTGTTTATAGGAGTTTATCAACATCTTGTGGTCGAAAATGTGTTTGTAGTAGTTTATCCACATCCTGGGGTTGGAAAAAAAATTTTAAAGGTAGATTTGAAGGTGTTTAGCGACATCCTAGGGTCGAAAAATGGATTCGAGGGAGCTTATCAACATCTTGGGGTCGAAAAATAGAATTGAAATGGATTTGAAGGAGCTTATCGACATCTTAGGGTCATAAATAGATTTGAAATGGATTTGAAGGAGTTTATTGACATCCTGGTGTCGGAAATATATTTGAAGGTGTTTATCGACATCCTAGATTTTCATCTTCTTTCAACTTCTCTCTCGAATCTCCATTGTTTCCACTTCAATTTTCTTCCCCACTTATCTAAAGCTTGTCTTCTTCAATTACTAGCTTGAATCTACCACTGATCTCTCTCCATTCTCGAGAAATTTGCTCAGTTATAGTGATAGCTCAATTGAGAATGGGTTTCAAGAAATGGTTCGATTTCTTTGCATTCTTCGATTGACCACATATTTCGGGGTAGGCCAGTGGGTTCCCCAAAGTACAAGTGGAAGAAGGTCGGAGAGGAGCTCAGAGCCGGGGACTTGTTCGTCCGGCGCGAATGGCAACCGGACCAAGAGTGGAATCCTTCAGCGTTCCTGCTTAACCCCGATGACAACTTGTCTTACCGTGCGAGGAAACGAGCGGTATGTTAAGAAACTTTACGCTTTTCATTTTCGCGAAATTCATGTATATGTGGAATTTTTGATGTGTATGTTTATGTGTGATGGACTTGGGATGCAATTTGGGATATGTCTCTGATGTATGGATATAGGTTGCTGATGAATGGGTGTTGGTATGTGTGAATTTGGTGAATTCATGCATTTTTGAGTCATGCACGCCAAGTGTTCAACGAAATGCGCCTTAGATTTTTCGTCAATTTCTTGCTAGGTAATACACTTCTTATCCTTCGTATGGTATTCGTCTTGCCATGAAACATTGATATGAACCTATTGGCTTGTGTTTTATTGCCTTGGAACATATTTCATCTTATGTGTGTTTCGCATTGTTCGGTAAAATGCCGAAATGCTCTCCGTTAATATGCATAGGTGTACTTGCGTATTGCCATGGGTTTTCTTGAGCTATTTTTTGTTGATTATATTGTGTATTTAATCTTCTCATAGGAGGAGAGGTGCACTTGACAAGTTACGGTGGTATAGGCGAGGTTATCGCCACATATTGTTCTCTTGTTAGGGAACCTGATGAAGATTTTATTGTCCACTTTGAGGGGACCGAATTCGGCCATCTATTTAGTTTACTTTGCGGTTCCGAGTATGTGAACTTGATGGTCATGTGAACACTCATCGAGCGCTTTTGGGATACGACGAGCACTTTCCACCTCCCGATGGGCAAGATAACGATTACGCCGTCGGAGTTTGGGCTTATTAGTGGTGTAGGCTTCATATGTGAGCCTCTGCCTCTAGATGATTCTTTCTACCGCGAGCGAGGGAGAATGACGAACATGTTTTGGCTGAACTTCGTGCGGCTTACGACCCCTAATGGAGGACTCGTCCTTTACTCGATCTGTAGGGATGTTCTTACAAACCATCTCGATGATATGACTCTGGATCAGATAGCACGGGTCTTTGTCGTCTACCTCTTGTCTTGCACCTTGTTTGCGGACAAGGATAGCCGTCTTCACTTTTCTTACCTCCCAGCCTTCGACGATTTTGGGAGGATCAGTGGTTATAACTGGGGTGCACCTGGCTATGCAACCTTGATGAAGTACTTAAGGCAGGGATGCCATCATGTGAAGAAAAAGGACATTCTCCTCAGTGGCTTTTGGAAGGTGATCGAGGTAATGCCTCATGTAGCCTTCAGTTGTCTTATATCTATCTACATTTTGAGTTACTTACTCTCTTCTTATATGAAGATATAGTTCTATGAGCACTTTGTGGTCTTTGGGCACCGATACGATGAGCCCCGAGTTTTTCCAATCTTATCTCGTTTGTTGTCAACTTATCGTACTGCGCCCAGGGAGCTTCCTCTTCTGAAGCAACGGCAAATGCTGAAAGAGTTCCCCGCTCTTCAGGCATACATGGATTGCATGTATTTTGCTTTTTGATTTGTGTATTATGCACTTTGATCTAATGTTTTCTTATGTTGCTTTCCAGATCTCGTACACAACTTGGTCAGATGTGACCGGTGTCCCCGCTGAGGTACGTCATGCGATTCTGGAGTACGACCTCAAGAGGATCCTGTTGGAGGGGTCTTTCAATAACGTGTGGTTTCTCAGTGAGCAAGTGACTCGACATACCATTGGGTGGTTTGAGGTCCCTCAGGATCCTCCAGACTCCATCTTCTACGCTGAGTACCTTTCTGTAAGGGAGTTTAGGGCATCTACGCGAGGTGCTGAGTTCTCGTACTTCATCCAGCAGTTGGGTGATGACAACCCCGCCCTTGCTTATCAGGCATTCTGTAGCGAGCGCCAGATGCCGGCTACTCTTCTTTTTGCCGAGGTAAGCCTTTTGCTATTCCTTCTTACTTTTGACTTTGCTTATGTTCGATGAAATGTGATGGAGTTTCTTTGTTATTTCAGGGCGGAGTGCGCATTCCTCTGCCGACTTTGTCTATCAGCCATGAGGACGAGTCGGGAGTTCATGTCACACTTGAGATCCCAGACAAATGGGTTGACGAGTGTGAGTACCTTCCCGTGCTTGAGGGGAACCGCGAGGTATGCATGACAAATTTGCTCTTTCATTTATGATTTTAGCGGTTGCATTTCACTAACGGTTGTCTTTCGTTTGACCTTGCAGATGAACTTGGAGGAGACTAAGGCAACCCTGAAGGTCGTCTCCACCATTAAGAAGCATATTCGGCGGCTCTTCACTTTGAGTTGCTCTTCTCGTACTCAGGCCAGAGAGGTATATCTTTATACCTTTTTATTTTTGCCAACGTTATGCTCTATTTCGGCTTATTTTTACCAATTTATCCCTGCATGAGGTCGTCTAGCCTCAACAGGTGCCACCGGTGAGGGCACCGAGGCCTCAAGGGTCGATCACAACAAAGAGGCGGTCATGCCTCCCAGGCTGAGGGTTCGAGCCGTTTGGCCCCTACGGCCGAGGGTCGTGGCAGTGGTTCTCACTGGCAGCCCCGAGCACAAGATTAGACGAGGGATCGAGTGTCCGTGGGTGGCTAAAAAGTGGGGTCGCCGTTTATTCCCACCATCCAAAAAAGGCGGACCTGAACGTCATCTTGGATGTGCAGCAGGGTCATACATAGGCGGGGTCTTCTTAGTGGGGTATTTTTGTTTTCAAAAGATTCTTTCCTTGTTTACCGTGCCAAAAGCAAATGTATACATTTTTGTGGGGACGGAAGTTGTATATGAAAATAAAATAAAGAATAAAAATTTGTACAGATGTATACAAAGAAAGAATAAAAATGAATAGAATTAAAATAAGAAGATAGGACAAGAATTTCTGTACACATTGTAACAAAAGATTCCCATGGACATACTTATGTACAAAGGAATAAAAATGGATTAAAGTATGAAGGATGTAATAATATGAGAATGCATTAACATGGTGGGGCAAAAGATTGAAAGCTAAAACAGAAAAAATTAAATCCTAAACCAAATTAACTCAATGTGAATGTGACTCTCGACGGCTAGCGAATATGACAAAAATCATTTCCCAAGCCAACGCTGGACACCCAGCGATTATACCCAATATCGCCAGGCTACCCAGCAAATATGATGGTATTTGCTGGGTTGAGTCTGAGGCCTGATGCTTCGTGTTCCCTTTTGCAAGCGTTTCTGTATGTGGAGCCATAAATTTGTGGCTTTGCATGGCAGAATACTGCACCTGAACCACGAAATTCTCAAACTTCTCCATTTCTTAGATCTTTTAAGCTTAAAATCATCCCAAACTTATGGCCAATCTCTATGAAAAGTTTTTTGATGCATCGATGAACTCCGTGTCCATGGTGGAACATCAACGTTTAAGCATCTTCAACCTTGTTATATTTTTCACCCTCAAACAAGTGAAGCTTGTTTGGGTTCTCCTAAGGGTGTCCATCAAGTTTTGGACGCCCGGCCTTCATGTCTTCCACCTTGGAGGGACCAAGGAATTGTGTCCTTTGGTAGAGGAATTCTCCGCGATTTTAAGCATACCCCCAAACATCAACATGGCACTTCCCATGTTAAGTGACAACTCCGAATCCTTGTATGAGGATTACCTTGGCCTCGACCACGAGAAGGCTAGAGATATTCTTGATGGGGATCACTTCAACTTGCTCAAGGTGATCGAGCACTTTCTCCTCCTTCCTTGGAGAATGATAGTAGAGCGAGGACATTCCCTCGATGGGCATTTGTTTTGTGTCTCCTATACCGCTTCCTTTTTGTGGGAAGTGGTAAGATTGCTCGTGCTTCTCTTCTACACGTCGTCAAGATGATGGAGGAAGGGTGTAGTCCCATGGCCCTTGTCATGGGGGAAACACTCGCTTGCTTGGATGGCTTGGCGCATGAAGAGGATGGTGACTTCTCGGGAAGTCCTTTGCTTCTTCAAGTGAGTCTTAATGCCTCTTTCATTTTTTTTCTACATGCTTTTACTTTTTTTCTTCTTCTTTTGCATGTTATTGATTCTTTTTTCTTTTGTCCTTGTAGATTTGGCTCTTAGAGCACCTTCGGTTAGTAAAGAAACTGGATTCTCTCATCGCCTATACGCTCAAGCAATTCCATCTCGCCAACGCTTATATTAGGAGAAGTCTCAATGAATTGATGATTCACTTGGGAGGGAACCCGACTGTCCGTTGGAGCATCCCGTGGTGGCATCTTACCATCTTGGTTGGATGCATGGAGGAGATACCCCATAGCCGGGTGGTGAGTCTTACCCATCTCTTGACGTCTTACCCCACTCGGGGTATGCGTCAATATGGACTAGGCCAACACATTCCTAGGAAAGACACAATTGTCCAACCCAAGGTGAAGTTGAGTGTTAGGCAATTAGAGATTCGGGGTAACTATTGGAAAGAGCATCCGTGTTGGATAGTTCCTCGTAAGACTTCTTCTCCATTAGTGACAGGGCATTATCTTGCATGGCTGATCTCTGGCGGCCCTAATAAGCACAAAGAGTCTCGAGAGAATGGGAGAAAAGGTTGAAGAAGCAAGCGCCTCCACCTAGGCAACCTAAAAAGAAAACTCTTCCCCCACCAAAGAAGAAGGCAAAGAAGACGCACTTGGATTGGCGTCGCAAGGATGAGGTGAGCATGAGTGCGGCTCCCCCGAAGGACCATCGTCCCCCTAAGGAGAAGGAGGAGTAGAACATAGGTCCTTAGGATTTTGAATGATGTACTTTTTTTTTTATATTCCCACTCTAGGAATAGTTGTCATTTTGAAATCCTTGTAATAGGACTTATGAATCAAATAATAGATTCTTTTATCATCTTTGTTTGTACTTGTTTCAATTTTGCATCAGTATTTGCATCGCTCTTACTGTTTTTGCATTTTTCTTGAACCAAAATGTATTCTGTTTCTCATTCTGTTTGGGACGCAAAAGCTGGTAACTAGCAAATTTCAGAAAATTCGCTAGGGGCCAGCGATTTTGGGGTAAATCATTGGGCACCCAGCGAATTTGCACAAATTCGCTGGGTCGAAGCCCAATTTTCTTTTTATTTTTTGCATATTGTCTTTCTTTTCCCTTCCCATTTATTCAGTAATATATTCTGAAAATAAATGAATGTCTTTTTCTAGAAAATGAAATTTGCTAAGGTTTAAATGAATATTGAAAACTATAATAACTTATATTATTTATGATCCATAATTATTGTTAATCTTAATAATTTTTGAAAAGAGAATGTCTTTTCTAAAATTATTCTTTTTAGTTGGTCCAAATCATGTTTGGCAATATGTTGCCAAAGTAAAATCAAAGCCCGAATCAGTTTCTACTATGGGCATAGCCTAAAGCATAATAGAGACTTTAAATTTTAAATGTGGGCATAGTGTTGAGCATAGTAACACTTTGAATTATGCACTATGGGCATAGTGTAAACCATAGAGCATTCAGCCAACGTGTCCTTTTTATGGAAAGAGAAGTGTTCATCATATTTTCTGAATGAGCCAGGCCCTTACGGGTTACCTACGTATCCGAATGGGAATCAGGCCGAAAATAGTTCGAGTAAAGTGATGTAAATGATGTCGATCGGTTTTTAGAATTTAGGTCTAGCCCTTGAGGTTACGTATCCGAATGGGAATCAGGCCAAACGTAGTTCAAGATGATAAAGGATTTTGTTTTTTCTTTTTGTTTGCCTAATATTATCTTGGATAATATAAGGGCTTTAAACGATTATTGAACTTGGCAATTATGCGTAAAACTTCTTAAGTTGGTCCAAATTAGTTAGTTGGGAAAACTCTATTCCATCTAGATCCATGAGCAAGACCGCACCTCTAGAAAGGATTTTCTTTATTATGTACTGTTCCGACCAATTTGGGCTAAATTTATCGCGTGGATCTCGTATAGGTGCTCGATTTTCTGTCAAAACCAAGTCCCCTTCTTTTTAACAATCGTGGTCATACCTTTTTATTGAAGGCACGGGCCATTCTTCTTTGGTACATTTGCACATTTTGCAAGGCGTTTAGACGTCTTTCGTCTAGTAAGACTAAATGTTTGTATCTTTCTCTTGCCCAATCAGCCTCGGGAATGTCACCTTCTAGAACTACCCTAAGGGAAGGTATCTCAACCTCAATGGGAAGGACTACCTCCATTCCATAAATGAGTGAAAAAGGCGTTGAGCCTGTGGATGTTCGCATGGTGATCCTATATGCCCACAATGCGAACTGAAACTTGTTAGGCCAATCCCTATAGGTTTCACTCATCTTTTTGAGAATGGTTTTGATGTTTTTATTGGCGGCCTCGACAGTGCCATTGGTTTGTGGCCTATAAGGCGAGGACCTACGATGATGTATCTTGTATTGTTGCAAGAGATCCGCAGTTTCCTTTTTTAAGTGACACCCATGATCACTAATTATCTCATGTGAGACTCCATATCGACATTGTATATTATCTTTGATTAACTTCGCAACTTGTTTGGAAGTTAATTTCGAGTAGGATGCTGCTTCGACCCATTTTGTAAAATAGTCGATGGCAACAAGGATGTGCTCGTGTCTGCTTGTGCCCGTAGGACTTTTTTTTCGATAATGTTGATTCCCCAGGTTGAGAAAGGCCATGGGGAAGTCAAACCCTGCAGCGCTGAAGGCGGTATATGTTGTAAATTCACATTGATTCTGCATTGCCTAAACCGTTACACAATCCTTTTCCATTGTACTACAATAATACCATTGCCTTATTAATTTCTTCTCAAATGTGTGGCCGTTCATGTGTGGGCCGCATACTCCTTCATGCACGTCTCCCATGATTTGTTTTGCCTATTCTTCGTCAACGCAAAGAAGGATAACTCCATATGGAGTCTCCTTGAACCATCTGCCTTGGTACACCACAAATTGTGCGGCAAGAAGGCGAATGGCCCTTTATGCCCGCGGTTCATCACACCCAGGGGGATACTCTTTGCTCAATTTGTAATTGAGGATATCGGTATACCATGTAACTTTCTCCAAAGTGTCCACTTCTAAGGTGTAGTGGTGAGCGGGTTCTTCACTCCTTTCGATGTATATGGGTATCGTTTTGATCTCAGGAGGGATAGTGATCATGGACGCCAGCTTAGCAAGCGCATCTGCGAATTTATTCTGTTCTCTGGGAAGGTAGGTACAGTGGACATCGGAAAAATTTTCAGCTATCTTTTCTAAATGGGCTTGGTAAAGGGCCAAGCTCTCATTCTTGACTTTCCACTTTTTCCAGATTTGATTTATGATTAGGGTGGAATCTCTGTACACCCTAAGGGTTCTAATCCCTGTGGCTACTGCGGCTCATAATCCAACAATGCAAGCCTCGTACTCCGCAGCGTTTTTAGTGACTTCAAAGTCAAGTTTGTCCGATAATGGTGTGTGTGTCCCATCGGGTGAGACTAACAATACTCCTACGCCATAGCCTCTGTGATTTGATGCCCTATCGAAATACATGAGCCAGTTCTCGGTATCTGCCGTCATGATGTGCTCATTGGGAAATTCGTACTCTTCCCCATTTTCTTGACCTTTTGAA
The DNA here is from genome assembly GCA_900322205.1 of Kewa caespitosa. NCBI lineage: Eukaryota > Viridiplantae > Streptophyta > Magnoliopsida > Caryophyllales > Kewaceae > Kewa > Kewa caespitosa. The sequence continues at coordinate 10,037 of ONZA01009671.1, forward strand.
GGGTGGTCAGCCAAATATTCTGAAATGGCATGCCCCTTGATGCTTTTCATGCTTTCATATTTGAGGTCAAATTCAGTTGAGACGGTCCAACAAGCTATCCTTCCGGTCAGTATGGGTTTCTGGAATATATGCTTTAATGGTTCTTCTCGAGACCTTATATGCACTTCATGATTGAGCATATAGTGTCTCAGTTTTTTAGTTGCCTATACCGTGGTGACACGTCTTTTCTAAAGTGGAATAACGTGTGTCATACTCAAGAAACTTCTTACTCAAGTAATATATCGCCTTTTCTTTCTTATCAACTTCTTGGGCTAGCATGGCCCCCATTGCAGTTTTCGTAACCATTAGGTATAATATGAGAGGTACGCCTCGCTTCGGCGGGACCAATATTGGCGGATTGGCCAAGTACTATTTAATTTTGTCGAATGCCTTCTGATATTGGTCGTCCCATTTGACCTTAACGGTCTTCTTTAATTGTTTTTGAAAATAGGTTCGCATATAATATCAATTTGTTTTTGAACCGGCTAATATACTGAAGCCTTCCTAAGAAACCTCTTATTTCTTTTTCTGTTTTCAGGGGAGGCATTTCGATGATTGCTTTGATCTTAGAAGGATCAACCTTGATTGCCCTAGAATTGACTATGAAGCCTAAGAGTTTCCCGGATGTAACGCCAAATGCACATTTTTGTGGGTTAAGTCTCATATTATAGTTTCTTAATCTTTCGAAAAATTTGCAGAGATTGGCTATATGCCCTTATCGGCGGTGAGCTTGACGATCATGCCGTTTACATATACTTCGACCTCTTTATGCATCAAGTCATGTGAGAGGGTTTGTCCCTTTTGTTGATAAGTTTCCCTGGCATTTATCAACCCAAAAGGCATGACACGATAGCAATACATTCCCCATTGTGTTATGAAAGTGGTTTTTAGCATATCTTCTTCGGCCATAAAGAGTTGGTTATATCTTGCTGTTGACACCAAAATAATGTTCCCTAAATGACCCTATGATGATAAATAGTCTACTGTATCGCTCCCGGATATTTCTAATACGCGAAATAATAAAAGTCCGAAAAATCCAAAGTCATTTGAAGTCAAAGGGCAAAATGGTCATTTCACCTCACCCTTGAAGCTTCTAGATGTTTCCCCTATGATTCCCGGCCAAGGAAAGCCAAAAACGTAACGGATGAGAAAAATCAAGAGCCAATGATTACAAGTATAATTGCTGCCCACCCAGCGATTACTGAAGAAATCGTTAGGCTCCCAGCGAATACCACCATAATTGTTGGGCCATGCAGCGAATTTCTCTCATATCGCTGTCTGTTGAGCTTCCCGTGACTGTTACAACCCAGGTGCATGATTCATTGAGCAGCGTATATGATCATATTTTATGGGCGCTCATAGAATATGATCATATTCTTTGGGTTGCCCAGCGAATTTCCTCATAATCGCTAGGTCGAGCTGCATTAAATTTTCACTACTATATAAACCCATGCATTAACCTACAGTTTAATCATCAATTCACATCAAAACCTCTGCAAAAATCACTCCAACAACTAGCGAGAATTCCCCATACATTTTAGCATTTTTGTTCATCCATTTTACATATTTTTCTCAAGCCAAAAACCACAAGAAAAAAGCCATAAAATACTAAATTTCGCGTATAACAAATTCCATTTATAATCCCTACCAAAGGTAGACTCTCGAGGGTCCTCCCCTCCTAAGGCACTCCTTACGACGGGAGTTGTGATT
>ONZA01009672.1:14897-27724 GCA_900322205.1 Kewa caespitosa
ATAATGTACAAGAAAAATCAGATTTTTTTTGGGGTAAAAGTTGACTTGGAAAGTCAACTAGACAACGAGAATCAAAGTACAAACTAATCTAATGGTGGAAAAAATACTAGTACAAAATAAAATGGCTAACATGCATTTAGGGGACAAGTAGGGTAGAAAAGCATACTAGGTAGACAAGTTAACTTTAGTAAGGGATAAAACACCTTTTAGTAGCCCAAAACTAGCCTCATGACTCATGTACTTGCCAAATCACAACTAAATTAAAGTTAAAAACAACAAAAAGAAAAAAAATAAAAAAAAGAAAAAAGAACTACCCATGAAACCTTATGGCACAAACTGCGAGGCACAACATGAAATAATTTTTTTTTTGTTTTTTTTTTTCTTTTTGTAGGTTTTCTCTTATTTTCTTTTTTGGTTTTCTCTTTTCTCTCTTTTTTTTTTTCTTTTTCCTTTTCTTCTTTCGATTTTCTCTTTTCTTTCTTTTTTTCTTTTCTTTTTTCGATTTGTTTTGTTTTCTTTTTATTTGTTTTGTTTTATGGGTTGACAGAAAGTGGGCCTAATGGGTCAATGTGTATTTATCTAAAGGGAAAGCCCAAAAATAAGATGTTAACTAATGAATTAAACTTAGCTAAAAATCTTTGCATGGTTTTTTGAATATTATCGATTTTTTAAACTTTTGATATTTTGATATTTTAATGGATTTTTGATATTAGTAACTATTAAAAATATATAAAAAAAATAAACCAAAATTTGCTGTCTACACCGAGATGAGGATCCGAGTTGATGTGTCTCATTGGAAGAGATACATGCACAAGCAACGCACATGAACTGCCCCTGGCAAGGTCCGGGGGACGGTCCTTAGATGATCAAGTCATTCAAATGGCTTGGACGGATTTGCCCCTTAGAAAGGAGTGGGCCGAGGGGAAAATAGAAAGCTCTAAAGGCAATCAAATCTTGACCTATGCAATGATGCAAGACTTGAATGCTCTAGAGAGAGAAAGAGAATATCAACCAGTTACCTCTTGGAATGTGTGCATGTCCCTATTTATAGACATCTCTAGGTGATGCTAGGGTTACGGCTTGTCCAATGGGGGATGGCCACGTGGACATTCCCTTTTTGAGCCTAACAAAGGTTTGGGCCTTGGAGGAGGCCTATGGGCTTCGGCCATGTGTCCCTTACACGTGGCCTTCCAGAAGCTTCTCAACAATCCTCAGTTGTTCTCTGATGTACTCCCTTGGCCTTGACGATCTGATCCTCGGCCTTTTGCACCAATCGTACCTTCTCCCTTCCCCCCTAGGGGGTCTCCATCCTCTCCCTTCTTCAAGTGATTCTGTCCTCGTCAACATTCTCCTCAAAAATCGAGGTCCTCGGCGTCGCATGTAGGCATGTCGGCCTTGGCCCCGGACTGATAAAGGTCCACCTCTCGTCCGGAAGAGACAAGGCCACAACTTAGGAAACGGGTTGAGGCGGCCATGACGGGTCGAGGATTTGACCATATTGGAGATGGGTCGGTCGTTGGGCCGGGTATTAGGCCCAATGATAAATGGGCCAAGCAGTTAGGAACTAAAATGTCCCTTCAAGTTAGTGTGTACCCAACATTTATTTATTTAGGCTTTGTTCTTTTGGACTTATTCTAGGGGCTAAAAAGCCCCATTAAGCCCCAAAAAGGCACATTAGACCCCAATAAACCCAAATAAGCCCAATTCAGACTCAAAAAGCCTCATTCAGCCTCAAAAAAGCCCCAATAAGCCCCATTCAGCATCAATAAGCCCCATAATACAATGAAATCTTCATCAAAATGCCCTATTCAACCCCAATAAGCCCCATCCAGCCCCATAAAATTTCAATAAGCCCCATTAAGTCCCATTTACCAGAATAAATCCCAAAAGTCCAAAAGAACAGAGCCTTAGTATAGATGGACGAAAAATTACTTCAGCACATAAAAATGTGATAATTAAACTAATTTGACTGTAGCAAATAATGATGTTGAGCTTCAAAAATCATCAAAAGTTTTTCATATGCTCCACATATTGGATCCGAAAAAGTGAGACCCCTTAGATTCTATTATCTATTCTTAAGTTATTTGAGTTCATTTTAGTTTAATTCAGCTCAATTCTATTCAACTTGGTTCCTTTGAGCTCAACTTATTTGAGTTCAGCCCGAAAGAACCTCTCTTTGGTGATAAAGGAAGAAAAAAAAATCAAATAGTTAGTTATAGCTTCATATTTTAGAGACCAATTTGGTTGCTACTGTTCATGCCCCGAGAATATCTGACACGACTACATGTAGCTTTTTGTCTATAAAACCATTGGCATCTATAGACTGTAATTCATAATTTAAGTATCTTACGATTTTTGAAAAGCCAATAAGGGCTGCTATTGTTCATATAAACAGTACCTATAAGCTTTGAATCTTAATTTTGAGTTTATTTAAAAGTTTCCCACTACAATGCTTTTACCCATTTGACAATTATTCGGGCCATTTTCTTTAAATCTGTTGACACCGTTGGCCACGCCCTAGCTTGGCCGTTGACCAAGAACCATGAAGAGACATCTATTTGACTGGTAGGATACAGTAGCCGAACTTTTCCCTCCAAGAAAAGGCTCGAGGCCCATCGACTTGATGATATGAGTCACTTACCACAAAGTGTCTTTAGCTAAAGAAGTCTCTCGTATACCACGCAGTTCATCAACGAAGGGCATCTTCCCCGTGCCCTGTAAGGAAGAGACCTCATTTCTCGGTTCCCTTACTTCCATTTGGTATCCTCCAACTTGGCCCTATTGACTTGCTGAGTCAACTCTAACAACATAGTTTGGGGCTTACTGGATTAAGGTTTGTTGAGACCCATAGCTCTCAAAAGACATGTATCATCTCCTGTTTGGATTGCTAAAACCCTAGCTAGGGTCTGGGGTAGATATCTATAATAGGTCCCGAAACACATTCCAAGAAGGTCCACATTAATTATTCGTTCATTGACTCTCCACATAACTCCCGAGCTTGCTTGAGTGTGAAGTGCATCATGTGCTTTCTATTGCCCCTTGCTCTACCTTGTGGCCGAACTACTTTTAGTCATCTTAAAATGACTTAGGCAACGGAGAACTAATCCCCGGATCATGGTGGGGCAATTCATGAGCTTCTGTTTTGCAGGTTACCTCGGATCCAAATAGGAGCACTTCATCAATTCTTAGACTCTCGTCCAATTGCAGCACTTTAACCCTGTGACTCTTCATGGATCCATGTAGGGTTCTGTGTAAAACATGATCCAATCACGAATAGCGGAACACATAGAACAAGATTGAATGCATGAACACAAGATCACGTATGTTTACTGCTTGATGCGTGCTTTCAAGTATATTCGAATCAGGGGGACTTAGGCATCCTTTAGTACGTCCTCCTATAGATGAAGACCAGCAATGAGAGCCCCAAGTTTCCTCCAATGGTATCCACACGGCAATAGGATTGAACACGAACCACTACGATAGCTTAATCGTAAGAGATGATAAACCTGGTTTATCTTCTCTCTTTGGTTCGACCTTAAGGGGAAAATTTGCGAAGCTTGTTGCTTTTGTTTTGTTCTCTCTAAGAGTGTTCTTGACTCAGTAGAATAGCTACTCAAACTGATCAAGAGAAGCATTAAGAGGCAAAAGTATGATTAACACTATATGTAGCGCTAATCGTTAACCTAGTCTTCTAGGACTAGGCCTCTTTGCTGGCCACTACGGGCCCGTGTCGCACACGGATCTAGTGCCCCAAGACCTCTCCAAATAAGACAAGGCAAGGCCAAGGACGTGAATGCGTCCGTGCTCAAGCACGACCCAAATGCTCCCAGTGCTAAAGCCATCTCACTGTTTAGAGATATGGGCTTTGGCCCATTTCGCTCCTAGAGCCTCTTGGCTTTCCTTCAACTGATGGGCTTTGGTCCGTGAGTTTGTCCAAGTTATTCAATTCATTACCTATGTATGCGAACCATTAGGCTTAGTTCCATTGAGCATCCGAATCCAGTTACATTGATCCAAAGGTGATGAGAGGTATCTAGCTACACATAATGACGAACCTAAATCAACTAAGTGACTATCCATGATATTATATTTTTCCAAGAATTTGAACCTTGATTAAAGGGAATTCTCCGTCAGTCAACTCCTTATCCTAAAATATAGTGGAAACATTTGGCGCTGTCTGTGGGAAGTGGTTTGCTGAAGTGGAATTGATTCAGAAACAGTAAAAACATTCAAACACCTTCACACCTTCAGGAACCTTCCAACATGTCTCGTGCCAAAAGAGAACTTACCATATAATAGTTCAACAAGAAGGAACCCTCCTCCTTTGCGTGGCCCTATCACCCGGTAAGAGCTCATGACCCTTCACGCAAACATTCTCGGGGATAAGCTGAAGATGTGTATCACTTTGTGTTTTGCCTAAAATATCTGGTGAGGTGGTCACTCCAATTGCAGTCACCTTCGCGACTTGTCATAAGTGGTGAATCATGTCACCACACGAAATTCTCACCTTAGGATAGATGCTCCGTGGGTGATGCTCAGTTTGCCAAAAGTCTTCCAGAGTCAACGAGATAGATTGAAGGGCCTGTCAATGGTAGGAAAACCGCGGCCCATGAAGCCTAAAGGCCCATGAGCCCTATTAGGGCATAGGTGTCACCTCCTAATTGGCCACATGATTCCCAAGAAGCCTATACGAAGGACCTTTGGCCTTTTGGGAAAGGTACTTACACATATTCTCATTCTCTTTACAAGACACTATAATGTGCACCTTAGAGCGAATAGTATGCCCTTGCATTCTCACTCTGGCATGACACTTGTTTCTCAGTAATTATGTACTGACTTTAGCATCAGAAGATAGATCCCCGGACCACGCCGGAGACAGTTCACATTTGCTGGTCCTTACAGGCATTGCGGAGTTACATCAAGAAGTCATACCTCACTCCATCAAAGATCTCAGCTCGTGTGAAGCCCTCCCTTTGACATTTCAAGGGATCACTTCAAAAACCCCCGAAACATCTGACACCATCTATGGGGAGTGATTTTTATTTGCATGAGATTGATAAGTGACGAGCATATTCCAACACCACCCACTGTCAAGAAAACAATGTCTCGAGATCGAGAACTTATGCCAAAAGATCGCTTGTTGTGCGTTCATCAACAGCTTATTGGATGACACCAAAATGAAAATCGAGCTGAACCGCCGGAAGAAAACCAACCCCAACATGCAATTCAATGAAGCCCGCAACATGGCGATGGAGATTATCGTGTCGTGGAGTTGTCAAGTTGTAATCTTGTCTGGGGCAACGAGAGGAACTCAAACTACAGTAAAGGCAAGCCACCTCGTCATGAAAAGTGAGGCAAAAAAAGGGATGAAACCCTCAATGTGGAGAAACCTCACTTCAAAGGAGGTTGAGGTGGTAGAGGAGGACAAAGTGGCGGAGGGGACAATCGGGGCAAGCCTGTCTGCAAGGCACCTTAGACCCCAGAGGTCAACTGAATCTTGAACTATAACTAGGAAGTGGTCTATGCCAAGATGGACCCGAGCCTCATGCCGAAGCTGACCCCGATGAAAGAATCAGAGACCGGTGGGTACTATTTCTTCCACTACCACTGGAAAAACAGCCACTCCACGAGATATTTTCTCGAGTTGGGGCACAATCTTGCAAAGATGGCAAAGGAGGGGAAGAAAAAAAACTTCCTAAAGGATAAGAACAAGACCTCCACTTTGCAGGGCCATAGGGCAAGTAGCTCAGATGACTCATCTAATTCAGAAGCTACTACCCATAAAGTCATTTCAATAATTTCTAGTGGCCCCTGCGTGTGGAGGGGTGACATTAAAAGCGAGGAAGGCTCACCTCCCCATGATGATCCCCTTGTGGTCGAGATCCAAGTATCTAATACTTCAGTGAAATGGACGTTGGTCGATATTCGAAGTTTTGTCGACGTCATCACGTCCTATGGCTTAACGAAGCTGGGATATGACCAGAAGAAAATAGTCCCTTTGAGCTACCCAGTATTTAGCTTTGAGGGCAATGAAGTACACCCCATCGGTTCTGTGCAATTCAATGTTCATTTGGGACTGAAAAATTTTGCTCGCCACCTCGTGGCTGACTTCCTGGTGGGGGACGTCTTGATTTCAAACAAAATCATCCTGGGACGTCCCACTCTCACCGCCATTAACGCCAGCTTCATGACATCTGTCCTGAAAATGAAGTACTACAACGACAATGGAGAAGTGGGGAAGTTGCTGGGAGATCAGAAGTTGGCGCGTTAGTGTTACATCAAGTGCCTTAGTAAGACAACCCCTGCCCTCACGAGAGGAGTGACTGACCCCACCGCCATGGGTGGGGACAAGAAACTCGTCATCCTTGACAAGGTTAAAGAACCTGAGCATAAGAAGCAAAGGAAGGAAGAAGTTGCCAACCCAAGCAATGCAGTGGTCTCCACCCTTGAGGTGGAATAGAAAAAAAGCTGAAAATGCAAAGAAACCTAGTGCCTTATGTTGGAAAGATCTGAGTTCCACCAACAAAACCTCCTAACACAAGAACCTGAAAGGGCTGAGCATGTGGGGGATAAAATTGAGGTCATCTTTGACCCGACTCGGCCTGACATGGTCACCTATCTGGGGGCAGATTTGGAGGAAGATGTGTGGAGTGAACTGACGTCTATACTCCAAAAGTATCATAACGTGTTTGAGTCGGAGTAAATGCTCGAAATTAGCCCGAGTTTGATTAAGCACACACGCGGTGGACCAAAAAATGAATCTAGTGAAGCAGAAGAGGCGTCACCTCAACAAAGAAAGATGTAAAGCCACATCAGTAGAAGTGGCAAAGTTGCTTGAGGCTGGCGTCATCAAAGAATGTCGATAACCCAAATGGCTGGCCAATGTAGTGATGGTGAAGAAGCACAACGGGTCGTGCAGGATGTGCGTGGATAACACTGACCTGAACAAGGCATGTGAGAAAAATGACTTCCTGCTACTTTGCATCAACTAGCTCGTGGATGCCACTACGGGGCATGAGCTACTCAGCATCATGGACTCATTATCAGGGTATAATGAGGTACTCATGAGGAAGAAGGACCATAACTTCACTGCCTTCATCATAGATGATGGTGTATTTTGTTACACCATGATGCCATTCGGGTTGAAGAATGCTAGAGCAACGTTCCATGGGTTGATCTAAAAAGTCTTTAGGAAGAAAATTGATTAGAACTTAGAAGCTTATGTTGATGATCAGATTGCAAAGAGTAAGGTCGCCATAGCTCACATCGTTGACCTCCTAGAGACGTTTAAAACTGTACAGGGTCACAAGATGAAGTTGAACCTGAAGAAGTGTGTATTCGGTGTGCAAGGTGGGAAATGTGTGGGGTTGATGGTGAAACAGCGTGGAATCGTTGCAAACCCTAAGAAGGTGCAAGAAATCCTGGACATGCAGTCACCTCGGTGTGTGAAAGATGTTCAGAAGCTAACAGGTTGCATCACTACGCTCAATCGCTTCATGTCTATAGCTGCTTAAAAGTGCGCACCTTTCTTCGCGACCCTGAGGAAAGGAGCCAAGTTTGAATGGGGTGACGAAGTTAAATCAGCCTTCAGAAGGCTAAAGGATTACCTGAAATCCCTACCTCACATAGCCTCACCTATTCCAGGTGAGATGTTGCACGTATACCTGGAAGTGTCAAGTTAGACAGTGGCATCAATTCTTGTTCGGGAAGAAGAAAAAGTCCAAGTCTCAGTGTACTTCACTAGCCACGCCCTAACTGGCCCATAATTTCGATTTTCCACCCCGAAGAAATTTGCGTTAGGCCTCAGTTCACGGAATTTGTGTTCGTACTTCAGTTCACATCCCATCAATATGCTTACTAACTAGTCGTTGAAGAGGATTCTAGGAAAGTTTAACTTCTCTAGGAGAGCACAAGTGTGGGATCACGAGCTCACCACTACGACATCACCTACGAGCTGCGTAGGGCCATCAAGAGCCAAGATCTTGCAGAATTCGTATATGAACTCACTCTTGCTGCAGAGTAGCCAACATATTGGACTGACAGTTGGGAAATCAGTGTTGATAGTTCCTCGTGCAAGAATGGCAGTGGAGTTGGCATTGTCATTTGTTCATCTAAAGGCGACGTATTTGAGTACGCTATGACGTTTAAGTTCATGGCTTCAAACAATGAGGTAGAGTATGAGGCCCTGCTGGCCGGTCTGAGCATGCCTAAGGCGGTGGGGGAAAGGAAGATTAAGGTCAAGATGGACTCGCAGCTCGTAGTTTCTCAAGTGTATGGAGACTACGAGGCGAGAGAAGGAAGCATGAAAACCTACTTGCTGAGGGTCAAGGATGAAATTTCAAAGTCTGAAGAAGTGGAACTGCTCCACACACCAAGATTCGAAAATCAGCACGATAATGCATTGGCCAGCCTTGCCAGTTCAATGATCTTCGGATTCGCACGCAATATCTTCAGGGAAGAATAAGGAAAGCGGAGTATAGATGTTGAGCCCGTAAATTAAGTGAACATCCTGGACCGAAGTGACACCTGGATGGCTCCCATTGTTGCATGGCTTCGCGACAACCAGCTGCCAGATGATCAAAAAGAGGCAAGAAAATTACAGACCAAGAGCCAATGGTTTATGTACTGGGATGGGGTTTTGTACAAGAAAGCTACTTCAACCTCTTACTGAAATGCGTCTGGCGAAGCCGAGGGAAAGAAATCTTGCAAGACTTGCACGATAGGATATGTGGGACTCACCACGAAGGTCGCACCCTGGCCACAAAAGCACTCAAACTTGGTTTCTACTGGCAGACCATACAAAGAGACGCATCTGAACTGGTCCTCACCTATGAAAAGTGCCAGTACCACTCCCCAATTCTGAGACACCCTGTGACTAAACTCTCACCCATCTTGGAGCCTCTTCCATTCAACCTCTAGGGGATGGACATTTTGGGACGTTCCCAACTGCTCCGGGCCAGCTCAAATTATGCATCATCGCCGTGGATTACTTCACGAATCGGGTTGAGATCAAAGCAGTGCGAACAATCACCGTCGCCGACGTGATGCGATTTATCAAGGAAAAAATATTGTCTTGCTTTGGCACGCCTAGAAGCATAATGTTATACAATGGTCATCAGTTTGATAAACCCAATCTCACTGATTGGCTCTCTCAGCTCGAAGTATAATGTTGCTTCACAACTGCTGCACGACCTCAATGAAATGGTCAGATCGAGTCTAGTAATAAGATCATCGTCAACGGGGTCAAAAAGAAGCTAAATAAAGCCAAATGGCTATGGGTTGATAAGTTGTTTGAAGTGCTCTAGGCCACAATGACTACAATCAAGGCTGCAACGGGGGAAAGCCTATTTATGCTGGTGTACAGGAGCAAAGCAGTGTTACCCATCGAACTCACTCTGGAAAGCATGCAAGTTAAATGATTTAACGAAGCAAAAAATCAGGAGTAATTGCGGTGTAACCTCAACTTACTCCCTGAGGTGCAAGGTGAGGCCTTACTTCGCATGGAGATCTATAAGCAGCGCATGGCAAGAGCTTACAACCTCAGGGTGAAGGTGAAAAATTTCAGAATGGGTGACCTCTTGAATCTAAAAATTGAATCCACAGGAAAGCCGAATGAAGATGGAAAAGTCTCTGCGAACTGGGAAGGACTGTACAAGATATCTGAAGTGGTTCAACGTGGCACATACCGACTTGAAGACATGGCTAGGAGAAAGATGGAACGGTGTTGGAACATCAAAAACCTAAAAAAGTTCGACATTTAGACTTTTTCCTAACATGCGTACCCATCATGGGGTCACAACATGTTGGGCACTCCCAAGAAGCCTTTGATTTTTGTTTTTCCCTCATCATGGAGTGAAACGGGGTCGGTACCTCCAAAAAGCCGTGTAATTAGGGGTGTTCATAGGTACACGACTGGACCGGAACGGACCGATTTCGGACCGGACCGACAAATGGACCAGACTTTTTGAAGTCAAGACCCGGAGACCGGACCGGACCGGACCGAACCGAATTGAATAACGTATACTTTTTTTTTAAAAGATGATAATTTTAAACACAAAAAACTAAAATATTCAGTCCAAACTTGAAAACCGGACCGGACCGGACCGGATTGGCCCATAATGGATTTTGGACCAGACTTTTTGAGACCACGGACCAGAGACTGGACCAGACCCGGGTTGACCAGTCTGGTTTGGTCCGGTCCGGGTTTGCATTGACCGGTCCGATCTGGTCCGATTTTCCGAGTTCGAGTTTTTCATGAACACCCCTACGTGTAATAGAACTTAAGTGTGAGCACCCCCAAAAAGCTCAAATGTTTTTGTTTAGTTCACCATGAACTAAAAACGGAGTCGACTCCCCCAAATAGCCAAGAATAAAAGTTCTACTACTCACTACGCAATGTCATTTGGTTAACATTTTTTAACCCAGCCCTAATTCCTACCCCGGAGAATGATTAAATAAGTGCGGGCACATGGCTTTTTAAATTATTTAATCACTTCATTATGATTATAATTCATATCTTGGGGAATGTCAAAAATAAGCGGGGGCACATCACGTTCTAACTTATTTTAGACTTATAGAATTCCGATTACTATCCAAGGTATGATCAAATAAATGGGGACACATGGCATTTTCAAAACTTGTTTGATCAATCCACCTCGCAAAAATTCTCGTCTTGGGGAACATTAAATATGTGGGGGACATTGCATTTTCAACTTATTTGCAATTGTGGGCAAGTATTATATAAGCGAAGTGATAGCAAAGAGCGCAAAAGTTAAAAAAATTGCAAACAAGTAAAGCTTCACATACGAAGTCAAAATCTATACACAGTGAAATTTAGTACAAAAATCAACCACAAGGGCAAGTGTATGTATTTTCACAAAAATTACAAGGGCTAAGACCCCGACGGACATGACCCCATTAAAACATGAGCTCGCAGGCTCAAAAGAGATCACTTTTGCTCCTCCCCGACATATTATTGGCCTCATTTTCCCCGTCCTCAGAGGTAGCCTCACCGAACTCTTTCGTGACGTCATACGCTAAAAAGTCAGCGTACTTCACCTTGAGCTCTTACTGCTGCTCAAGTTTTGGGCGCGCGATGAGAACTCGTAAGGTGGAAGCCTTTGATACCATGTCAGTCTTAAAGACCTCCTTGATCGTATCCCTCCAGAGGGCGTCCACCTCGCTGGCCTTACATTGAAGCTACTCAATTCGAGCCTCACGTGCCTGAGCCAGCTCAGCCTCCTTCTCAGAGGTAGCGTGCTCACTCTCCTTTAGCACCAGCTTCTCATGGACGACCTTTAGCTCAGCATCCTTCGAAGCAACCACCTTCACAGTAGCCTCCTGCACCTTATTGTACCTCAGCGTGTGCCCGCCCCATGGCCCCGTCAATTTCGCTCATCTGCTTCTGGAGCTTCTTCATCTTGGCATTGCCGTGGGCGAGCACCTGATCGTAGTAGTAAGCGAGGACATAATGCTGCATGCGAAGTGAGAGAAGTTAGAATCAAATTGAACAGGAGAAACTAGAAAGCAAGAAAACCAAAAAAGGCTAGACTACCTAATGAGCGTTGGACATGAGCTCCTGATAAGCCCAGGAGTGTGACGAGCTCAGCGCAGTGAGATCGGCTCGGGGAACAACTTGCTGCATACAAGACCTGACCATCTTTAGCCTATCCTTCTCACCCGTCCCAAAGAAACTTGGACAAGTGGTGAGTGGGGTCGCAACAGTTGTCATAGGGGTGGCAACAGATGGCCTCGGGTCTCGAGGAGCAGAGACCTCGACGTCCTTGCCCTTCTTTCTACTCTTCTCCGAAGTGGAGTCAGGGTCGCCACAAGATCGCTTGTTGAGGCGGCCCCTGCGGTCCACATTGAGGATGTCATCACCTTAAGCCATGGAGTCCCAGCTCGGGGACAACCTATTAGTATCCCCGCCAGTAGCTTCAAGGTTGTTCACCTCGAATGTCTTCTCCGAAGTCGGTTTAGGCATGGTGCCACTGGCTCTGGCTTGTGATGAAGCCGGAGTGGAGGGTGGAGCTTATGACGAAGCGGCTTTCGACTTCAAAGATCTCCTCGATCTCTTCAGAGAGACAACGGAAGCGTCATAAAAGAAAACAAGGAACAGTGAGCGACATGAAACAGAAGAAAAACAACCAAAATAATGAAGCATGTACTTACAACGTTCTCCATATGGTCGAGGGGAATTTTTATCTTGAGGTCCTGATGAATTCTCTTTTGAAATTGGGCGAAGTCGCACTGACCCAACTTGTCCCTCCCTTTGCTCCCGCTGACCTCGAGTTCTCCCTGGCATGATCTGTGAAAGTTTGATGTCAGTTCACACAAGAAATAGCAAAGTGAAAAACATGAAGAAAAATTTCAAAGTAAACTACCGGGATCCCCGGTGTAGGGGCCACTTCCCTCCCGCTCCCGGACGGGGGAGGCGGAAGTTGAATAAGGCGTGCGTACCCCCCACAAAATAAGGTGGTTGTATGGGGGTAAAGTTGTCATTTTTTGTAATGTGAGATATGGCGCAAATGGGGTGCTTGGAGTCGCCACCTTATTTTAGGAAACCGTCTTTTGACTCCTTCAGTCTTTTAACCAAAGTCTAGATTCGGGGGCACTGGTACAAATTAGATGTGGAATGCATCCAATTTGCCCGTTCTCACGAACAACCTCTACTTGCGGATTAGAACTTTTGTAATTCGATATGGTTCCACAAGTGAATTACAGAAAAAATTCTAAGTTGTTTCATCATTCATTTCATCTAGCTAATCAATTTTTTAGCATGCATTTTTCATTTGTCCATAATCAATCAAATAAATAGATAAATATGT
>ONZA01009672.1:64343-76324 GCA_900322205.1 Kewa caespitosa
TGAGACAGGACATAGTGCTACATGAAAAGTGAGAGAAGTTAGAATCAAATAGAATAGGAGAAACTAGGATGCAAGAAAACAAAAAAAGGTTAGACTACCTATGAGCGTTGGACATGAGCTCCTGACAAGCCCAGGTGTGTGAGGAGCTTAGCGTAGTGAGATTGGCCCGGGGAATAACTTGCTACATACACAACCTAACCATCTTTAGCCTATCCTTCGCACCCGTCTTGAAGAAACTTGGACAAGTGGTGAGTAGGGTCGCAACAGTTGTCACCGGGGTGGCAACAAGTGGCCTCGGGTCTCGAGGAGCATAAACCTCGACGTCTTTGGCCTTCTTTCTCCTCTTCTTTGAAGTGGATTCAGGATAACCGCTAGGTCGCTTGTTGAGGCAACCCCTGCAATCCCTGTTGAGGATGTCATCACCTCGAGCCAAGGCGCACCAACTCGGGGATAACCTGTCAGTAGCCCTGCCAGCACCTTTAAGGTTGGTCACCTAGACAGTCTTCTCCGGGGTCGATTTAGGCATGGCACCACTAGCCTGGCTTGTGACGAAGCCGGAGTGGAGGGTGGAGCTTATGACGAAGTGGCTCTCGACTTCAAAGATCTCCTCGATATCTTTTGGGGGACAACCGAAGCGTTTTGGAATGAAAACAAGGAACAGTGAGCGATGTGAAATAGAAGAAAAACATCCAAAATAACAAAGCATGTACTTACAACATTCTCTATCTGGTCGAGGAGAATATTTATCTTGAGCTCCCGATGAATTCTCTACTGGGCGAAGTTGCACTGGCCCAACTTGTCTCTCCCTTTTCTCCTACCGACCTCTAGTTCTCCTTGGCTTGATCTGCGAAAGTTCGATGCCAGTTCACACAAGAAATAGCAAAGTGATAAAAGAGAAAAATTTAAAAGTAAACTACCAGGATCCCTAGCATGGCTCAACCCTATCGCTATCATGAGTACTTGATTCTTGAACCTGTCCGTGGTAGGATGCCAGAAATTGGGGGAACATCACTGATTCTTTCGACTTCATTGAAGGATATCTCCCTAAATACGTGAAAAAGGCCAGAGCGTCCTCATTAGCCTTAGTCAGGCGAAGTCGGCCCTTTTTCACATAGCGACACTTACGCGCATCCTCATGAACCACTCCGGGAAGTCCCACTCCCTGGAGAGCTTTGGCAGATAGCAGACCTCGTCCTTCCACACTGCAATCGATCTCACTTTGAGCAGGCCTACGGAATATAAAAGAAACCCTTGGTATCGGGACCCTTATTCACACTTTACGACACCATAAACTAGAGTGCCAGTGTGGGGGTCACTTGCAAATGCATAGAAAGTGCGTCAGTAACGCAGGGGCGAGCTCCATATACAGGAGCACGACAACTGTGAAGTCAGGAAGAGGAGCCTTAAAGCCCATGTCGTACATCATCAGGTATACTTCTATGCACCCTAGGGGAAAGGTAGTGATTTTATTCCTCTTAACAAGCTGGGACGATCTCATACTTCCCACGGACACCAAATTAAGGATGGAACTCTCTTCGATTTTGGTCATCAAACATGACCCTTGATCTCAGCTCACATGCTTCGAATCTATCATCCTTGGGCTCCTCATATGCAACTGTATCCACGTCATCATAACCAGAGGTGGGCGCCTCCACCTGCCTAGCCCTAGAGGTGCTCGACACATCGATATCTGCGCCAGCCTGAGCAGCCACTGTCACTTTGTCATCAAACAGCTCCAATTAAAAATCATCCTCGTCCTCGGGCTGGAGTGCATCATCATCAAATCCCCCCTTTTCGTCCTCCTCTTCGGACTGAACGGCCACCTCTTGTTGGCCTCCATACTCGATTGAAACTCTTCATCGAAGTCGTGATTTGAATGACCTGACGACGACTCCGCAAATGTGCTCGAAGACAACTTACTTCTATGAGGGGTGATTCCATTGTTGGGGAATGATTTCAAAAAACAATAAAGAAAAGAAACAAGTGCACCTACCAGAGGTGATGAAATGTCTATGGGGACGGGGGTGTTAGGTTGTGCCTCATTCTGCTTAGTCTTACCTCTCTCGACGTGTAACGACATGGGGCCAACCATGACTCATAGGTCAACTATTGGATCATTTTGAACGAGCGACCATTTTCCTCCTCATCAACCGCCGAGCTGAAGTGGAAGCCGCTGAGAACGGCGGAGTGATCTCATTAGCTTCGCGAGGTGGCGGAGTCATCTCGCTAGGCTCTAAGGGGCATGATGTTTTTTCCTTGGCGACCTCGTCAGCCCCGCAAGGAGGTGGAGTCACCTCGTTAGGTTCCAAGGGGCGTGATTATTTGGACATGGTCATCAGGTCGTGAAGCACCTGATCTTTGGCGTCGATGGCTTGGAGTTGTGGGCACTCCTCTAAGAGGCCTAATTTCTCAGGATTTTCTAAGTTACCTAAGTCGGCCCTTAGGTCATCCCTATATTTATACCAACTCTTGAGGACTTTCTCCTATAATGTGGAGCCCTTGCAAACCGACGCTAAAAGAGCATCCACAACAAGGATCAAATGGGGCAAATTATTGGCGGGCTCACTCCGCTTTGTAGAGGAGCCCGAGAAATAAAAGTTTCATGGAAAAATTATGTATGAAAAAGAATATAGAATAAAGAATACCAACTGTTACAAAAACAAAGAACGCGAACTCGTGAAAACGCGACCTGAACAAATCTGCGAAGCTGCGACTTTAAATTTTGGCATAGTTCTCTCTCTAGAATACACTTTCTCTCTCTAGAAGTTTTTGCGAATGTGTGAGGAAGACGGGAACTGGAGGAGTATATTTAGAAAAGGAGGTAACTGTTCACCTCCCTAGTAGTTATTGTGACGCATGTCACAAAGATTGAGGCATCACATCACACCTCCATGCACTATGAACTGAACCAGGAGACTCTAGGTTGCCCATGTCACTGCGAAGTCATGGGCCACCTAGAGGAAAAATGTTATGACTAAAATATCTTGCGTGGTGGTCACTATGATAGCTGTCACCTC
This sequence comes from Kewa caespitosa, assembly GCA_900322205.1. NCBI lineage: Eukaryota > Viridiplantae > Streptophyta > Magnoliopsida > Caryophyllales > Kewaceae > Kewa > Kewa caespitosa. The sequence goes on from ONZA01009672.1 coordinate 67,361, forward strand.
GTGACTTGTCATGAGTGGTGAATTATTTCAGCACACGAAATTTTCACCTCGCAATAGATGCTCCATGGGTGATGCTCAGTCTGCCAAAAGTCTTCAAGAGTCAAAGGGATGACTGGTAGGGCAAGTCAATCGAAGGAAGACCACGACCCTTGATGCCTAGATGCCCACTATCCCTATTAGGATACATGTGGCACCTCAAGATTGACCAGATGATTCCGAAGAAGCCTATAAAATAGACCTTTGGCCTTCTTGGATAGGCACGCACACATATTCTCATTCTCTCTGCACACTATTCTGTTCACGTCGGAGCAAACAATATCGCCTGGCATTCTCACTTTGACCTGTCACTTATTGCTCAGTAATCTTGTAATGTCTTTAACATCGGAGGACAGATCCCTAGACCACGCCGTAGGCAGTTCAAGTTTGCTCGTCCTTACAAGCATTGCAGAGTGACATCAAGAAGTCATACCTTACTTCATCGAAGATGACAGCTCGTGCTAAGCCATCCCTTTAACATTTCAAGGGATCACTCCAAAAATCGTTGAAACACTTTGCAAGAAAACATTCTCGACAATGTTAGCACAGGTAGAAATGAGGGGCAAGGAAAGAAGCCCACCTCAGCTAACACTCGCGCTTCAGAAAAATTCATGACTTGCAAGAAAGACCTAGAAGCGCTCCGAAGACCTATTCAACATCACCCAAGGTCGAAAGGAGTTCACGAAAGACTTCGACAAGAGGTTCATTGATAAAAGTCTGGAAATCACCAACCTTGACTCGGTCATAGCTTGCACGACGTAAATCAGGGGGATCGTCATGGGAAGTGGAATCCTGTGGGACTTTGAGCACATGGAGCTTCACGGGAAAAAGTTAACCTTACCCTACGTTCGAGCCTATTCATCAAAACTCTTCACAACATGGGAGAGGTCGACAAGAAACATGATAACAGGAAACTATCAACGGTACAAGTTCCATGATGGAAAAACATATTTGAATGGGAACAATGATAAAAGGAAGGTCGAGACTTTGGACACTAAAAGGCCCAAGTGTAAAATAAGTAGCTAGGATCCAAGAGGAGATATAGGGGGATGAACTGGAGGCCAAAAGAAGCCCAAATGAAGAACAGTGGAAAGCCTTGTGGTGAACAAGATCATGAACAATAATCAGGAAGAAATTTTGACAAAGATCGACCTTGCCTGATCCGACCCCCATGAAGGAAGGGAACGACAAAAGTTACTTATTCTGCTATTATCACAAGGACAATGGTCACAAAACGAGATACTGTCGAAAACAAGGAAGTCACTTATAAAAGTTGAACAAGGAAGGGAAGATCAATTCCTTTATGAAAGACAAGTAAGTCACCTCCATCTAGGCGAACAAGGGAGCAAAGGAGAGCTCAACCTCAACCTTTGATTCTTACAGAGTGGCCATTGTTTATGGTGGTCCAGCTAGTGGAGGAATGACGAAAAAGGCCAGAAAAACCCATCTAATTTCCCTCAACCAATTCATGTTGGTCTAGGAAGTCCTAAAGTTCAAGAAGTCAATATACATTGATGAGTAAGACATGAGGCCACTCCAATTTCCACATGATGATTTGGTGGTGGTAGAGGTGAAGATCGTGAGAACCATAGTAAAGCGGGGCCTCGTGGACTCAAGAAGCACAATGTACGTCATAACATATGGATGTTTGTAATACCTTGGATATGCTTCCAATAAGGTCATCCCGAATAGGGACCCCGTGGTAGGCTTCTAAGGCAACCAAGTTCTTCTAGTATGGAGCATAAAACTAACCGTGAGGATCAGGGACTGAACGTAGCTCGGTACATCATCTCTAGTTTCTTGGTAGTTTAAGTCTCGCTAGCCTACAACGTGTTGCTCGGATGCCCCTTACTCAATAAGATTAATGCACACATCAGCATGGTCTTGTTGACGATGAAGTTTCACCAAGATGGTCGAGAGGTCGGGAAGGTATGCGGGGACAAGATGACAACTCGATCTTGTTGTATACAATGCCTCAATAAAAATACATTGGAGCAGAAAGACACTCTTGCAATAGAAAAAGAGCTAGAGTCAAATAAGAGAAGGAGAGAGAACCCGGGAGAGCTCAGGATGCTGGCTCCAAAGGAAGAAGAACAGGTCCAGCCAAAGAAGGATAAGGGGAAGGAAGTTCAATGCCTAATGATTGATGTCCCCCATCCGAGGTAGTAGATGCAAGGACCAAGGAAAAAGAGAGAAACGAGCCCTCAAGGGGTCAGGTGGAGGTCAACCTGGTGCCAGCTGGTCCAAAATGCATCACATATCGCACTTATGACCTAGATGAGCCCACAAAGGAAAAGCTCATTACTCTACTTTGGGCTTATCATGTTGTTTTTGCATTTAGGCTGGACAAAACGCTCAAGATTAGCAGGGAGCTCATGGAATACAATCTTGGAATCAATCTAAAACTAAAGACCGTGAAATAGAAGAAGCTACTCTTGGGCGAGGAACGTAGTCTAGTTGTAGCAAAGAGGTCAAGAAGCTCTTCGAAGCTGGGTTCATAAGGGAGTGCCACTACCTGAAGTAGATGGCAAATGTTGTAATGGTGAAGAAGGCGATTAGAAGTTGGAGAATGTGCGTTGAGTACATCAACCTTAATAAGGCATGTGCGAAGGACCACTTTCCCTTGCCCTGAATATACAAACTTGTTGATTCCACAAACGACCATAAATTGGTGAGCTTCATTGATGCCTTCTCATGGTACCACTAGGTCTTCACGAATAAAAAGGACTACATTTCCACAACTTTCATTGCCGATGATGTGGTCGTTTGCTACAAAATGATGCCATTAGGATTGAAGAACGCTGAAGCCATGTTTCAATGTTTGTCCTAAAAGTGTTCAAGAGGCACGGTTTATCCAAAAAGTGTTCCTAACGGCACGAAGAGTGTCGAAACATTCAACCACATAGATGACGTAAGGGAAAAATTTGAGACCCTAAGAGCTAACCGGATGAAGCTAAACCCAAAGAAGTGCGTGTGCGTAGTGCGAGGAGGGGAGTTCCTCGATCTCATGGTCAACAAAAGAGGGATCAATGCCAATCCAAAAAATGTACAGGATGTGCAAGACATGAAATAGCCTAAGTGTGTGAGGGATGTGCAGAAATGACGGGCGGTGTAGTTGCACTAAATCGGATCTTTTCTAAGTCCACTGAAAAATGTGCCTCTTTCGTCAAAGCTTTGAGGAAGGGGACAAAACTCGAATGTTTAGAAGAAGTGCAAGAGGCATTCAAAAAGATGAAGAGCTATCTCGCCAATCTTCCAAGGATATCGATCCCCAAGCATGGAGAACAATTACATCACTTTATCCAAGAAGGCCGTTTCATTAGTCCTAATTAGGGAATGAGAAGAAGTCAAGGAACCAGTATAATTTACAAGTCACGCACTCACAGGGGAAGAGTTTAGGTACACTACTCTAGAGAAGTTTGCACTTGGGGTCCTCATCAGTTGGAGGCTAGTTCAAGTTCCTCATCATGGCTGTGGATTATCACACGAAGTGGGTAGAAGCCAAACCACTCAAGAAAATCATGAAAGCAGAAGTGAGAAAGTTCATATGGGAACGCATGATATCCATGTTTGACACTCCCAAGGGTAATACTTGGACAATGGAAGGCAATTCAACACTCTAAAGTTTGTTGAGTTCTTAGATGGATTCAGAACTCCAGCCTAGTTCACCAAAGTGGGTCAGCCCCAATCAAATGGGAAAGTTGAGTCAATCAACAAGATTATCCTGACTTGACTCAATAAGAAGTTGGATGATGCAAAAGGGTTGTGGGTGGAGAAGCTATACGTGGTACTATCGACAGTAAGAACAACTGGAAAAGCAATGATTGGATAAACACCTTTAATGGTTGTGTATGGACCCGAAACTGTGCTCCCCATAGAAATCAAGATGCCCCACACCTTGCATGCCCTAATTTAGTCAGAAATGGAATGATGAGAAGAAGAAGTACTCTCTTGATTTGTTGCCTGAAATCCGGGGGGATGCCCAGCTCAGAATGGAAACTTATAAGCAAAGGGTGGCGAGGAGTTACGATGCTAGAGTCAAGGCAAGGCCTTTCCACTTGGATGATCTTTTACTGAGGAAGGCTGAAAGCACTGGTCAGGAAAGCTCTCCCAATTGGGAAGGACCCTACAATATCTCTAGGATAATCAGACCTGGGACCTTTGAGTTGGAGGACCTATAAGGTAACAAGCTTCATAGACCGTGGAATGCTGATAACTTGAAGAAGTGTCGAGCCTAAGAATACTTGAGCAACACTAGGGCGGGCACCCTTTAACAACCTACTTATCGGATTTCAAGGGAGGCACCATTCAATAGCCTACTTATCCTTTACTCTTTGCGTTGGGGTGAGGATCCCCTAACAACCCCAGTTGTTTGTGTAATGAGTGGCACCCTGCAAAAATCCCCCTTTTGAAGATCTATGAGATAGAAGTTTCATACCTATTCTCGTGTTTTTCTCTTCATGGTGTTTTCTTTACAGAAACTCAAAGATGACTTCTACAAACATTGCAAACGTTTTTAAGGAAGCAAAATTGTTCAAGGGTCCTCGGACCTGGAAGACGAGTCAGATCTCTAGACATAGAATTCAAGTTAACATAATGAAATTACAACAGGTCTGTGGACCTGTCATTCAAATTAAGTTTCTGAACTCCAGCCAAGCTTCTGTGCCTAGCATGCAAATTAGGTTTTCGAACTTACTACAGGTATTCGAACCTAGCATACAAATTAAGTTTTTGAACTTACTATAGGTTTTTGAACCAAGCATTCGCATTAAGTTTCCAATCTTACTACAGGTTAACGAACTTGTCATTCAAATTAAGTTTCCAAACTTACAAAAGGTCCCCGGAGCTACTATCCAACTCATGTCATAAAACTCGACACATGTTTTAAAACTCATGAAACTGGTCATGACTATGCAAAGTGTGTTATGGGCTTGACTAGTTTGAACCTGGCATATTCAATAACAGTTTCAATTTGACAAACACGTGAAAAAAGAAGAAGCGAAAGAAAGTGAAATGATGTAAAGCTAGCATGGGCAAGAAGAAGAATAATTTCTTTTACTGACGGAAGTTACACTTGACATATGAAAAATAATACAATCTAGCTATTACAATGAAAGTGTCTAGCACAAAGAAAGAAATCTACAAGGAACAGCAGCCTCGTCAACTTATTTGGGGTCGCTATGATCGCCAAGATGAAGTTCACAAGTTCGCCGATTGTACATTTGTGTCTCATGTTGTGGCCCTTATGGATTGGCCTTGGGTGAAATAATACTGGGGTTTGGTTTCCTGCATGTTGTTTGTTGGATGACCACACAAAGCCCCTACGAAAGATAACACAAGTCGCACCTCCCTCAAACCCAGAAGAAAGAGATCAATTTTGGTCCATTGACATATCCACGGTGAATTGTTCGTCTTTAACCAGCATCTTATACCCATGGGAAATGTTGATGTCTCACTTTCACAGGACCGAGTGAGAGCTCATATATATGCACGTGAAGCAAGAGACGAAAAGGAGACAAACACCCCATCTAGTTCGACATCCCCCATCCTCCCTTGACCTTCATAGGGTCGGCTTTATCAGGACATATGGAATAAAGGGTCGTGTGGACCTCCATCTCCAACGGGTAGAGGACGTAGAATTTAGAAAGCCCATTTCCTTAAACCTAGAACTTCCCCAAAACGCAAATGGCAAAGTCATATGGGTTTGGAACATTCCCAAGTTAGATAATGGTTTACCCCTTGAGGGGCAAGTGAATTTTTGATATGCCCTAGGGGGTACATGAGTGAGGTAAGTAAGGCCTATTTTGGTCACAATAGTTAAAAAGCATAAAATTTAAATATGGGTTGGTTCCACTAGGATCTTTATAGTCGCAATCGAACTTGGGTTCCTGGCCCAAGGGGCTTGAGGTAAGTTGAAGAGTCGTTGGGAGAGAAGAATCCTTTTGACATCAAAAGGGTAAATGAGCAAGGGAGATGGTTCAAGTTAATGAATGGAGACCCCCCTAATATAGCCAAAATGGGAAAAAGATGAACGGCCAAGATTGAGAAAGGAACGTAGAAGTAATGAATGAAAATTGTCACAAGGCAATTCGCTTACAGGCTGCATTAAATGTGAAGACAAATTGGAGCCTTATTTACACAACCAAGCCTCAGATCTCATGATGCTCAGAAGGGGAAGCAGATGGATCATCATGATCACCAGTTCAAGGAGTCAGATTCAACAAAGTTATGAACATCACAACTCATATGGATGGGATCGGCAAGTCAAAAAGAGACACATGCATAAAGCGAAAGTGAAAGCACAAAGTAAAGGAATCTATTATATGGCCAACCAAAGGGGCCTATCCATTTGTTCAAAGTCACCAAGGCCTGGGAACCAAACCAAGGCCAAGAAGAGAAGAGACAAAAAAACTTGTCCACAAAAAAAAAAATAAAAATAAAAATAAAAATAAAAAATGGTCCCAAGCAAAAGGTACATTAATTAAACACAAAAATCCTTACAACAAAGCAAAAACCGAAACTACATTTCTAATCCCCTCCATAAGCAGCATGTCTCTCCCTTTCATCAGCATCTCCACCACCCTGTCCAGCTTCGACCTCAGCATCTCCACTGCCTAGGACAGCTTCGTTCTCAGCTTCTAGAAAGACTCCAACATCCTAACCAACCTCGCCCTCCCCAGAGCTGGCCTCTTTAGCAGACCTATTATTGTCGTCTTCCCCATCATCATTAAGTTCTTTATTTCTAGAAGTTGGCACTAATGCGTCCTCGGTTATATCCAAGGAACCTGGTAATGAACTGCCACCAAGGACTTCTTCTAGGAACGATACTCGTCCTTGGCCTTTTTAGACTTCTCTCCCTTGCCAGAGCGAGAGAGGATCCAGAGATCAGCTTGCCGATTCAGCTCTCCTAAATTGTCAACATCACAAAATCTATGGCGAACGACATGCCGTCAGGATCTAGCTTGCTTTTTCAGAAGGGCGAGCCACAAGACTTGGAGGTTTTGGAGAGGCTCCTGATACTTCTTGTCTATAGCCTTTAATTCGACTTTCTTCTCCGTCAAATCTTGCTACACGGAGGAAGCCTTTGCCTTCTGCTCCTCAACCTCTTTTTCAAGGTTCCTCAGCCTCTCCACCTGTGCGTCAACCTAGCGGTCTCCCTTTTCATCTCCATCACCCTGCGCTCGTGTAAGGACCACGTCCCTCCATGGAAATGTTTTTTTGGGGGTTTTTATGTTTTTGTAATTTTTATCGTCTTAAGTTCTAAATGGTACGTCGAGGGTGTTTGGAGTCGCCACTTTTTTTTTTTATGAAAAATAAAGAAACAATTTTTTTCTCCCCCTATCCTAAGTGGAAAATACTTTGGCTCCTTGGTCTTGCAATCAAAGTCTAAGTTCAGGGATGAAGGTACGATCTGGATGTAAAATACATCTAACTCGCCCATTAGCAATGACCTCTACTAGTGATTTAGAAAAGTTCAAATTTATTTATTTGCTTCCATGTTAATTTGTTTTATGCATGATTATTATGCGATCACTTTGCATATACATTCATTAAAATGAAAATAAAAATTTCAAGAAAATAAAAAGAAAAGGAAAAGAGAAAAGGTGAAAGAATATTAGTTATTGCAAAGAGGATAATATTAAGCTTATTATACCCTCTGGTTTGTGACATGAAGAATAAAAGAAAAAGAAATATAGAAAACGTTGCGAGTCTTTTTAGAAAAAGAGAATGCCGAATGGGCTAAAATGCAACATTTGAAATAAAAGAGAACAAAGCAAAACAAACTAAAAAAGAAGTTTAGAATAAAAGACGTTACACCCCTGACATGTCGATCATTGGGTATTTTGGACCCTTAGAAGCATACCTTGGGACGGAATTTTTTGAGTGTTTCTACCACACGGAATTTTGGTTACGTAAGTGGTATGGGACGCTTTGGCTTTTTTGGAAGGAAACTTCGCAAAGTGATAGAAAAGAGAGAGAAGTGTAGGTTTGAGAAATGGTATGTGTGTATCTATTTTCTGAATTCCTTTCCTTACGCAAATGGGACGAGGGGTATATATAGGGTGGCCTACCCCAATTGATGGTGTTCGAGTTTAATGCACCAAGGTCCAGCGAATATGATGATATTCGATGTGCTACCCAGCGAATATGGAGAAAATTGCTGGGACTGAAATGGTTTTAGACAAAAACGCCAGACGTCCAGCGGGGTAACGGAAGAAAAACCAATGTATGGCCAGCAAGTATGGGAGAAATTCGCTGGAGGCCCAGCGAATATGGCTATATTCCCTGGGTTCCTAGTGAATTTAACAAAATTACCTGGGTTGGTGCCTAGATGGCGTATTGAATTTTGTCATGGAATTTATGAGGTCCATTTAACAAAATTTAAGGGTGACATGAATTTTCCAGTTTGTCCTTCGAGTTCTAAATTTTTAAGTGGTTTGTTCCACGTGCTATATATTTCAAGAAAGTAATCCTTAGGCTAGTTATCATAATTGGGTCATATAGTCAACACTATTTTAGGTGTCAATCGATTTACTCATTTTGACAAAGGCACGTAGTGGCGATGGTCAAAGTACTTATTTTTTTAGTGTCAAATGCACTTGCATACCGCATGGGTAGCTAAAATGTGTTAAATTTAGGTACCGACCTTAATCCTTCATGAAGGATATTCTTGTTGTCCTAAAAGTTATAGTAGTATGTCGGCTTTCAATGAATTCATGGGGCAAGAAATAATTTATGATTTTTCGGAGTATTAAAAAAAAAGGTATTCGGTCAAAGTAATGGCATTGGTTAAAGTATAAGGTAGCTCAATTTTTATTTTCGCGATAAATGTCCTTTTCCATGGTAGGCGCAAGATATCCTTATGCCAAGGTTTGATATATGGGCTTTTAGTGAGGTCTTGGGTCATAATTGTGATGTATGGGAGGC